>JAACJT020002035.1:0-13168 GCA_009936485.2 Gymnarchus niloticus
GGAGTTTTTCCTTGCCACTGTCGCCTTTGGCTTACTCTCTGGGGACTGTGGGCCCAGGACTATGTAAAACGCTTTGTCACCGCGCTTCGTGTTAAAAGCGCTATATAAATAAAATTGAATTGAATTGAAATATTGTCCATATAGTGTGACTGATGTCCCAATGCTTTTGACCATATAGTGTAACTGCTGTCCCAATACTTTTGTCCATAGTATGTAACTGGTGTCCCAATACTTTTGACCATACAGTGTACCTGGTGTCCCAATCCTTTTGACCATGTAGTGTACCTGATGTCCCAATCCTTTTGACCATGTAGTGTACCTGATGTCCCAATACTTTTGACCATATAGTGTACCTGGTGTCCCAATCCTTTTGACCATATATTGTAACTGGTGTCCCAATACTTTTGTCGATATACTGTACATATAGTCTCTTGATGTGCGTGTGATCTATGTTATTTTGTTGAAAAAACAAAACATAAAGAAAAAGAGAAGCGGTTTATCAACACCAAAGGAATAAAAGAGGACATGAAGCGTTTTATAGCCTAAATGGCATACGAGATATAAGTACAGGGTTATTGCAGGTTAGTTTTGGTCTACACTAATATAGGTGTCGCTGACTGGGTAAATATTAAATCTTTTATAATCATATAGGGAACATGGCCTTGTAAGTCACTGCTCACAACTTAATGAAATTTCTGGGCTGTCGGGTACACAACAACAAACATAACATTCATATTTATTATATATTAGTGTGTTTTTATATTCTTCCCTCTGAGATGATGGCTTATTTCAGAGTCTTTTCATAGGCCAGTGCTTCCCTCCAACCCAGAGCTCAGTCATTGTGTTTGCTCTCTGAAGAGGTAAAATAGTATGTAGTCTTGTAATCAATGACAGTGAAAGTTTTGCACTTGATTTATCCATAATTTCTGTTGTCATTGTATTTGTCTTATTAATCAACACACTCCAGAAACTAAGTAATTGTCATCTGTGGAAAGGTTATGAGTGCAAAAATCACAGGTGTGGCCATTGCTGAAAGTGTATATAGTTCAGTGTGTATGGCTCTGTTGCAGTGTTTAGTTAAGTCGGTTTGTGATTAGTCTGAATGTAGTGCATGCTGATTCTAGTTGTGAGCAACAAGAGATGCTGGGTAGATATGAGTACTCAAAGCGGGTGGATCCTTTCCTGCAGTCAACCGCCTGGGTGCCTGTGTATCTGGACTGTGATGAAACACGTTTCTCTTACCTGGAGAGTCTCCTCAGAACTTTACCAACAGCATTTGAAGGCATGGATGAAGTGTAGTTCAGCTTACACTTACTTCCAGAGGTCAGACTATCGAGGTAGTTTTATCTGATTTATATTTATGTGATTAATGCACAGTCCTGTTGGGAATCATTATTGCTTTTTCATTATTAGTATACATTATATTTTTTTGTGTTTCAGTCTTTTATTAGCCTATTATCCACACCTTTGCTGCGCTGCAGGGTGTATTGATGGAGGGGGCAGAATAATTATTTCTGAATGATCCTGTTTACAGTAGAAGGTAATAGCAGTCTATTTTAAGGTGTGTGAATATTGATAGCAATTGCAATTTTGCTGCTGTTATGAAATGGAAGATTTCTATAGGAAAATTGAACAGCAACTAAAGAAAGAATGGCGAATGAGTGATGCTATCATTATTTGTAATTATTTTGGGTTTTCTGCTCTTTTCAATCTTGCCCATTTTCATTTGTCATGTGTTCTGTAATTTAATTACTCCCAGCTGTATTATATGTATGCATTGCTTACATGTTTTGTAAATATTAAAAAGTAGTTCATCACTAGTGTTTTGGTGCGATTGTCTGGTTTTAGAAAAGCGCATGCACATGACAGCACCAAGATAAAAAGGAGAGGAATAGTAATTAGACTTAAAGAAAACATGCAGCCTGACACAACAATGTAATAGCTGTGAACAAATGAGCCTTATTTTAAACTGGAGCTGATCTCAGCCATAGGTTCAGCCTATGACACAACACTGTAATTACTGTGACCAAATGGAGATGAGCTCCATTTTAAACTGGAGTTCATCTCAGCTGTAGGTTCAGCCACAGGCCCATGTCCATAGAGTGTAAAAATGAGCACTTCAGATGCTCCTTGATACCCACCATGATTCAGTTATTCAGGGCCGCCTTCTCCAAAACCTCTGATACCAATCAACTGCTATAAAGTTCATGTATCCACCATCTATAACACCCTGACTCAAGTTGTTTACCACCCTGGATGTTTTCTGAGGTTTTAATTAATGCTGCCTCCTAGTATCATATTGCCAGTGTACACTGTACTTTGACATACACTGCCAATTCATTAGTACTGGCTGATTGTATTGTACTCTTTGCGCATCTTTTTATCATGCATGCTTGTATTTATATTACTGGTTGGTACTCCTACAAATCCTGTATATTGACTACAGCCTACAAGAGTCTTCATACTATGTAAACATTCTAAATCTTTTATTTTTCTCAAATTTTCTATCTCAATTTTTTAAAAATTCTTCCCTCTGTATACCCCTGCTACTGGACTAAGGAAATTTCACTTCCATGGTGATCAATAAAGATCGAACTATCTAAGAGCAGAATAGATGTGAGTTCTCATTTGTAAATTTTATGAAACGCATTCAAATCAGAATATTGGGAAACAGGACTGATATGCACACAAACTGTGTTATGTTTTCACAAGAAAAAGCAACACTAAATTCAGGAACATCGAGAGAATAACATTACATAAGATTACGTTCAGCTATTTCAAGAACAGCTGCGAAAAAAGCAATGTGCATGCAGATGCTAATATTAACATATTGGCAAAACAGAATTAAGTAGTTCAATCATTCATAGTAAAATTACAAAATACTGCAGCAACATTCAGAAAGTAATGTGATACTCGAGCTGCAAACAGCCGCTGTCCAAAGACATGTGATCAAGGCTAATTGGCTTTGCTACATTGCCTGTTGTGTGTGTGGTCTCCTTTGTCGGGCAGTGTGGTACATGTGCTGGGTGGGACCCTTCCTTAATGTTTCAGCTTGCAGTTGGACCCTGTGCTAACACGGGTCTCAATGCTTGGAAAAGTGAAAGAGGCTTAAACCAATCATATTTCTCTCAATCGTGTATCATGAGAAGCAGTGAAGTCACACAACCGTCTACTATTGTCCCATACCTGGTCACTGTTGGACTCAATATTATGTGCCGGAGTATCAATATATGACTATTAATAAATCGTTGGAACAATTTCCAGTTTCAGTGTTTTCCGCCGTAAAAATAGAACATTGTATGATTGATGATAATAATGGGATAAATAATAATGAGTTAGATTATTGAATATGGCAGTCCAAAAAAGAGCTATGCAGTATGAAAGACAACAATTCTGACCTCACCAGTTACTGTACTTTACACTGAGAGAGCATTTATCAAGCACTTAGCTGGGTCAATTTTTCATTTTTTCTCAGAGGAAGACACTTGTATAAAACAGAGATAATTCTGAGAGATATAGGATAAGACTGGGTTTTATAACACCAAAATTAGGATTATTTTCTAATAAGGAGTAATAAATTATAAAGAAATTCTGAGTGGCAGAAGACACACTTCCAGCCCAAAATAGCACTGTTTGATAATAAAACAGTCACTAACCATTGCCCATGTATGTACTCAATTGTTTTGTATGAAAGTGAAACCTGCTGCTTGCAACTGGCAAAGGCGATGTGGTCATCAATTGAAATGCACACCATTCATTATAACTGCTTTAATATTAAAGACAAAATTTCAACCTTCAGAACATTTCCATAAATGCTAAAGTTACAGAATACATAAAAATGTGGGAGAGGCTGCTCATTTACGATGCTGAGTACAGAGGTTGGCACCTGTAAAAAGCTATTTTACATTACAATTTTTGTTTTACTGCCAACTTATGTCCAGTTTATATAACTAATCCTATGTGTCAGCCTGTTCATGCATTTCTTTGAATATTGGAAATTAAGCAGATAAACATAAGTGCAGCCATACTAGTATTTACAGAAAATTGCTCCAGTAATTGCTGCATTCCCCTTTGCCTCAGGTTTCGAACTAAATAATTTTGCACTTATTTCTACTGGGTGCCTGCAGGGTGAAAAGATAAATTTTAGGCAAACAAATTGGGGGAAATGGGCACATTTCAGCTCGGAGAAACTTGGGATATTATCACTGCTAAAGTTAACTATGTTAACATTTGTGATATTCTTATCCATATTATGTACATTCTTGAGTTTCTTGCTTTAGCAGGTTGTGAGAAAATATCACAAGGAGTTATTCAGCATCCAGTATTTCTTGCCAGTTCGCATTTCTGTAGTGTAGGTGGATTAAATAATTATGAAAAATATATTTTTTTAATGTCTTGAACACTAAACCACAAAAATATCATCTAAATATCCTCAAACTTGATTGTGTTGTGCTCAGTGCAGAATTCAATTAAAACTTCAGAGAATATCAATCTTTATAGCTGTAGAGGTTTTCTTAACAGATTGTGTCTTCAATAGCAGAGATATTCTAGTTTGTTGTATGATTGCATTTGTATTGCAATGACGGACATTAAAAATCCAGAAATGAAACAACAGGTCAATGGATGTGCACAGAATAATAAGCTAATCTAATCGCTTAATTTATGTAATAAAATCACAATTCATATTATTTTTATTTTTAGAGGATAACGGGACCTTTATAGAAGCTGTCCATTTATAGAAACCTTTTATATATATAAAAACACAAGAATAACCATTTTGATTGCAAATTTGAATGTAGGCCTTGTCAACATAAAAAGAACATGTGTAAATCAAAGCCGCACAATAGCTAGTCTTTCTCACAGTACAGGTGAAATATGTGCATTTTTATCCAAGATCAAGCAGATACTTTTTGTCGGATCTCCTCAGTTGTATATTTTGATCTACTGCACTTCAGGTCACAGTGCATTTTCCTGTAAGGCCTGACAGACTTCAAATCACAGTGATACTGTCAGTGACACTCTGACATCAAGCAAAGCCAGAGAGGGGAATGTAGTGTACGGAAAAAGCAAGCTGTCTGTAGGAATCTTTTCTTTTTCTTGACAGCTCAGAGTATTGTTTTTCAGCTATCACTCTTATCTTCCGAGACTGTATCACGTATTTATTTGGCTGATACAGCAGTGCACTTTGTAGTGATCAAAGGCATGGTATATAAATAGCTTAACTCTAGTGGTTGTGAAAAAAGAGAGCATTTTTCTAGGTTACATTGCTGGATACTAATACAGAGAATGATAACCTCATTTGCATCAGGCAGTATAGTCCAGCCAATACAATTATGCTGAATATAGCATAGAAATAATGGAAGAATGTGCCATTGCAGGCATTGATTATTGCGATAAGTGGAATGCTTTAAGTTCCCGAGGCAGCTTGGTTTATTTCAGAAAGCCACGACCCAACATGCTATGAGCTTCTTTCTCCTGTGTAGAATGTAAATGTGTGTGTGGGTGTAGAATGATACCTCCATGTCCACTCTTAGTTGACAAAATGTACCCTTCCCAAAATGAGGTCTTCCGTCTTCTTAACATTTATTGGTGCACAATAGAAATGTTCTAATTTGCTGGTCAAGCTTTTTTTCACTAGGTAACTAGGCACGCACACACTTACTTTACTTCCTGATTTATGTTTCAGCTTACTAAGTACCTCATTCAAGGGTCCAATAGATGGACCCCTGGGACTTTTATTTTAAAGCCTATATACTTATGCAATACTATGTCTGCTGCCTTACTGGAATTACGTGGGTTCCCTTGAGTCCTTACATTTCGATTAACTATTGTAATCACCCACTTGTTCTGACTTAATGCAAATGTACATGAACAGTAACATTATGAAGATGAACATTATTCCCTCCTGACTCATTATCCTGCCTGGTACTGTAGTTTTGCACTCAAGACCACCCACCCCCCACTTCATCTTGGCCAGGGTCTTACGTTTCGTAATCTATATTCACCTATGGCAATTATCATTATGCACTATCAAGGTATCAAGGTTTTCAAGGTTTAATAGTCACTTTTACATAGTGAATTGAATTAAATTCTGCCTTAGGTATGTCTTGTAGACCCCAGTGCCAAAAAATGCCAGAGTCTTGGACTTCTGTAGCCAAAGCTTGTTTCCCAATTCCTACAATTAAGTATGAAATCTACCTTTTGATATGAATAATAAAGATACCGAGATTAAAAAATGGGAACATCATTCACCAGTGCTGCAAAGAATTACCCTGTAAACAGTTTACCAGAACACGTGTTAGTTTTCCAATCCATTTTTAAACCTGCAGGCTAGTTATGCAATTACTGCATATTTACTACAGCCTGTGATGCATAAGGATCTGCAAGGCATGGATAATTCAGTTTCATTCAGCACCACCTTTCATGGTTCCACCAAACCAACCATGTCTGTTACACCATTTATTTCAGCAAGCTGTTCAGTACAAACACAAGGTCATGCCATTTAGTTCACACGTATTTGAAGTTTGGGTGTCATACCTCCCAACACCTTTTATAATTTCCCCAAAAAAGGAAAAAGGAAATAAACTCTGATTAGAAGCATCGTCATATTAGTAGATGCTTATTTCACAAACATTATTATTATTACTATTAATTTTCCCTTGTCATGCCATATTTCATGTATAGTTCAGAGTCTGAAAACCCAGCCCTTTATTGTCACTAACAATGCAAAGATACTATGGATTCCTTCACAAGCATCCTGTAGCTTTTGCTTAAGAGGGACACAAACACGCATACACATACTTTATTCCATTGGTGTAGTTTAACCAACCCCAAGTACGAGTAGTTTGGCATTATAAAATGAGAGCATTACAAGAGAACCCATTTAACATGAAGACAATAATCTGGCTCATCAGATACCCATTTACGTTTTAATGTATTGCTGTTTAAAATGGGGTAAAGAGGATTAAATTAAATTGGCTCTCTAATTGAATCATTATCTTGTTGTGTCATGCATATGCAAACTGTAACAGGCCTGGCCATGGATAATTGTTCTGTTGCAGAACTTGGAATATCCATAGGAAGTACTGGAAGTCACTACCAGTTATTACAATCTTGCTTTTGTCATGGAAAATACTATTAGACTTCAGCCTTCAAAAATTGTAAATAACCGTATTAAATGGATTGGAAAAAAATCGAACTACTCCTGGAGTAGAAAGCTTGGGCATTTAATAAAAAAAAGGTGCATCTTGGTAATAAATAAGCATCCTCTCTTCAGTTACAGTCCTCATGACCATGCAATGAATGTATGTATCCCATAATAGCATCCTGTTGTTGTTATGACTTTACAAATGCATGGATTATACCTGTTCAGTCAAACACTTATATTAAAGTAACTATTGAAGTCAATGTGATCAAGAAACACCTGAAATCACAGAAATACTTATTCATTCTGAATTGGAATTCTGTTCTTTACATCCAATCTAAAGTTTGTTGTTATTTTTGGTTCTATTTGTATGGCCGTAAATCACTGTGGTGTCTGCTTGTTAGAAAAGATGAATATTATCACTCCTCAGCTGTTCCTATTCAATAGCACCATCAAATGTTACAATTAGCATGCACTAAAATCACATCACCATGTCACCCTCTCAAAGCATGATAGGGATGGCTCCCTAATCTTAATCTACACACTTAAGTGAGTTCTGTACATACTGAGCAACAAGCTTTACTTTGGTTAATTCCTTACACTCCTGGAGGAAAAGACTACATTTCTTTCTTGTCTGCCATGGTCTTGTTTTCACATACAGAGGTTATAATCTCTCTCTGCTGGTTTCCATTTCCTTGTTATGGTGTCCCTGCACCTCCCCTTCGGCAGCCTCTAGTCTCATTGTTTGCTGGTTTCATACGACGTTTCGTCCAACAGACTCAGGGAGTGTTGCGTAGGTACAACAAAATGGGTAGGAGGCTTTGCTTCTGCATTTCTATTTGTCTACATTCGGTCAGATCCTAGATCAATAATATGAATATTATTAAACTCTGTGAGACCAGATGTGATAACATGGTCAAAAAACCCTGCTTCAAAACGCTACATCCCAGCTGCCTCAAAATGTTATTACACCATAAATTCTCTACTCTGACAGCTCAGGGAGTAGACTCTTATGTACACCGTTGGGTCAATATGCAATGGGTCCTAGAAAGACAGCTAAGAACTGAGAATATCAAAAAAGAGCAACATGAGCATTTTAATAAGACCCTTGATGATTTGCTGCATAAATTGCATACGCTCCTTCTGTCTATAAATAGTAATTGTACAGACTTTTATAATACTACCATCAGTACACCAGTGAGTCTCCACCCTAACTTTTTTTTGGCCTTGGTGTCTTGTTTATGCTTCATGTCACAGTGTAGATCCAGTTTCAGTACACTAAACAGCTAAAGCTTTTGATGGGATTTACGGAAAGCAGAAGGTATTCACTGGAAAGATCAACATGACCACTACTGAGTGAGGTAGGCCTCAAAGGACATCACTTAGTGTGGTGGTCTGTTGGTGTAACATTCAGGGTAAGTAGAGCCCCAAAACTTGTAGGATTCTAAGGAAGGATTTTCATGTATATATAATACCTGTTGCTTAGAGGAAACCAGCTGTCACGCCCATGTCAAGACTCAGCCAGCCAATACAGACAAGCCTACAAAACCGGTTTGACCAGCCACACCCAACATACCTTTCTTCCTCAGCCCCAGAGTTGTAACAGCTGAGTTCATTGATTCAGTGATTTAGTTCCCTTTATGTTCCTATCAGCTAACTCACTTCTACTGAGTTTCTGACCCCTGACTGAGTGTTTTGTCATTCCTGAAGTTTACCTGTGCCTGACCTTCTGGGTATACATTGACTTTGCCCTTTTGTCTATCATCCTTTGAGTTTGTTTGCCATGCTGATTACCTATCTGGAATTTTTACTACTTTTGCCCATGACCTTGAGTATATTTTGGATTGTCCCTCTGGCTTCTGGTAATCCTGTCTATTCTGGCCTTGACCCTGCCTGTTTTGACCTTGTCTTCAGGTACCCCTCTGGCTCTTGGAAATCCCATTGATTCTGGTTTTGACCTCACCTGTCCATTGACTTTGAATAAAGAACCTGGCTCTGCTCTTTGGTCCAGCCTGTGTATTCATGACTGCAGCAGCTTGAAACAACCACCAGAAGAACAGCGTGCTGACAATATATAAACACTCTTACTATGGGACCGGTAAGGGTGATTGATTTAAGAATAATCCCAGTATACGACAGAGAATGTTATAAAGGATTAATCATTCTGCAACAGAAAAAGCATAGATGCAGTCCAAATATCTACCAATACTGGTGGGAAATCCATACATTGCAACTTGTATCTGCATGAAATTACACATAGTTGGAATATAATCATTTTTTCATACCTCTTTTTACTTCATTTTAACCCTTTCAGCAAAACAAAATTCAACATGCTTTGTTTACCACGTGCAACATATGCATTAGATTGTTTACTCGTTCAACTTTCACTCAGTTAATAGACCGCATTTACAAATGTGCAAGTAGTGCCAGTGGAAAACAAATCAAAGTACAAGGACAAAAGATTATAGTTCAATGACACGTAATTCTTCACAGTACAATAATATGCAAAAGTGCAGATGCCAGAGAGACAGACTTTTGAAGATGATTACAGATCCTGTCCATTAGTTGTTGGTGATGTAGATGGCTTAGGAATGTGATATTATCAGCATCTGTATGCAGCAAAACCTCCTACCACAATAGAATGGGATGAAAATGTGTTCAGGGTTAAGTCCAGAAGCAGTGGTTGACGTCCTGTGGGTGGTAGCTCTGTCCCTGAAATTTTCTGGGCTTCTCTGTGCTGACCAAAGGCTGCACTGTATCCAACAATACTTACACTCTTTTCTATCTAATTCGAATCATTAATTTTAATTACTTTAGTGCTGTTTTGAGAACCTAGCAAGGCAGGGGTAAAATACGCATAGTTTCCTAAAGTTTATCATAGAATATTTGTGCAATCCCTTGCAAAACAACAAGTCAAGGGGTTTAGAATGCACATCAGTGCATAACCAAATTACCTTCAGTTATGCTATTGCTCTAAAAGGAGCTCGTGATTCACGATAAAGACAGGAGGGGGATTAAAAATTTTCATTACCTGGTCAAGTTTAATGTGACTAATCCTGTTGATCTAGAGCATCAGAAAAGACTATATTGCTCATCAAAAGATCTGCTTAGTTTATCTTTATGAAACTGACCATTCTGCCTTGGGACCAAATGGATTAAAATACCACCTCTAATGAATATATGGAGCTTTAAAGCATATTGTATTCTGAAAAATCCTAGCATTTGTAATAGTTTTATCCGTTCTGTGAGCCATGGTGCTGGCAGTGGAATATTACCTGCAATAATCAATTTTCTCACTGGTTGGCTCACCACTCAGTGTACACTCTGCCAAAATTATGATGAAATGGAAATCTAATTTGGAGCCCTGGATCAATCATTAGTTCAAGTGAATAATCATTCTCATCATGCTAAAATGAAAATAAATTCTTGCTCTGATTCAGTTTGCCGGCATGTGCTAACGATCAGCTCATTATGATTATTGTATCTGTGCTGCTATGTCAAAGAATGCTTGTGGCTATACACAGGAAAAAACAGGGTGGACAATATTTCTGTGGCATTTTATGTTATTCATTGGAAAATCATTTTAAACCCTACTATATACAACATTTATTACTGAAAGGAAAGATTGACCCTCACCTTAACATACATCAATTTAGGAAACATTTGTTGAGGAATCACTAAACAAGTCAAAAGCAGACAAGTATCTTGGAATAAATGTTATTAATCTGCCACAGGAACTAGGACTTAATGGTAATAATCATATATTCACATTTGCTTCCTTATCTATTAAAGTAAGTATGGAATGTACATTTTGGATGCCATTTGCCAATTTTAGTTTAATGTTTGAATAACTTGACATTGTGTAGTCAGGAATAAGCATCCTCATCTGTCCTTCTTTGCAAAAACAAGGAACTCGATAATTTCAAGTTTCCTTTCATCTTATGTGAAGAATTTTCAAATCATCAGGGGAAGCTTATTTTTCAGTCCTTTGGATAATTTTATATGCCTTTCAGTATTGGTAATTATCTTGTTAATTAAATAACCATCAGACATATTATTTTTCTCAGCCCCTGTGTCCCATTAAAAAATTAATATTTTACTATTTAGTTTCCTTCTTTTAGCCAGAGTTATGACAAATGTCATAATTATGACAACTCAATGTTCTCATTAATGGGTATCAGTCAGGCTGCTCACCTGACTGTTACTGCCTACATGGCTGTTCACCTGACCGTTACTGCCTACATGGCTGCTCACCTGACTGTTACTGCCTACATGGCTGTTCACCTGACTGTTACTCCCTATATGGCTGCTCACTTGATTGTTACTGCCTACATGGCTGCTCACCTGACTGTTACTGCCTACATGGCTGTTCACCTGACTGTTACTGCCTACATGGCTGCTCACTTGATTGTTACTGCCTACATGGCTGTTCACCTGACCGTTACAGCCTACATGGCTGGTCACCTGACTATAACTGCCCTGATTATTACTCCATGGATGACTGTCAAGAATATATAGTTACTACCATTGCTAGTGGTAATCTTATAAAAAAAACTGCATCATCGTTGTATAAATAAACACCCAAACAAATGTCCAATTTTTCCTTTCAGTTTTGACATAATTCTCCTGACTAATGTAAATATTGGATACCATATTTAATATTCCAGGCATGGCACGTTCATTCTGTTGCTTTGCTTACACTTTTATCCAAAATGACATGTAATTTTACCTGCTAATACAGCTGGGTATTTTACTGGAGCAGTTCACGTCATTTTCATGATGTAAGAAGACAGCGTGGCACTTGCTGTGTGCTAACTTCTGTATTGCTTCACATATAATTGGCTGCCATTTAAGTAAAGTTAATTTAAACACGCATGCCTGAAGGAGTATAAAACCAGTTCAATTAAAACTATGAATACTGACGCACTGTGTAATCTATTTCAAATTAATATCAAACGGAGAAGAAGCAGGGTTAGTGAAAAACAACTGTAGATGTTATAGTTATTCAGAAGATGACTCCCCTGTTAAATTTCTTTGTATTCGGAAACAATTGTACAAGCCAGCACAAGCAAATGTGGAGGTACGGTTTGGTGAGAGTTTCTGGTCTCTTCTGGGAAGAAAAGTGAATTTGTGTCAGAGTTTCCTGCTTCGGTGTTATTATTACTCTTTTAAAAATGCTTTTATTCAAATCAAGTAACAATTTTACTGATTATACAGCAGGTTGTTTTAAATGACCTGTTCAGAAAATACCTACAGTACCAGTAGAAGTAGTCTGTTTTGCTGCGAGATGCTAAGACTCCAGCCGTGGACAAGAGTGGTTCATAGGGGCGTGGTTTGTATCTCAAAAAATATATAATAAAAATGACTGTGGATGGAGCAGAATTCTTGCAGGGACCAGACTCATATAAACAAGGCTGGTCTTGGTGGAAAATGTCCATCCTGGTACTCTGATTTCATTCAGTCCAATGAATGCAATTTGCTTAATCTGAATATCTGAATTGGCCATAGTCTGTGAACATGTGCATGTGTTTTATCTGAGATTGGCTGCAATTCAATCATGGTGTTCCCTTGCCTTGTGCTTCCTGGGATATGATGTAGGCTGACTGTGAACCTGTACTAGGATCAACTCTGTTGCTGTTGGTATGCTGAAATTTGGTGCTGTACATGCAGTCAATAAAAAACATTGAAATATTTTGACTTCTAAGAGGATGCGCTTTCCTCCGGCTGAGAGAGTGGATCATTGGGCGGATTGTGTGGGACGGCACTATGGGAAAGACAAATCTACAGAAACGGAGGGGAGAGAACACTGGGGCAAATAAAGTGGTGTAGTTCTCAGATTTCCAGAGAAGAGCAAGGAAGGACAAGGAGGAGTTCTTAAATGATCAATGCAAAGAAAAAGAAGAGGACAATAAAATGGGAAAAACAAGAGGTCTCTTCAAGAAAATTTGAATTATCAAAGGAACCTTTCGTGCCAAAATGGGCATGATAAAAGACAAAAATGGTAAGGACCTAACAGAAGCAGAA
>JAACJT020002036.1:0-27022 GCA_009936485.2 Gymnarchus niloticus
GGACAGGGCGGCCTGGCGTGCTGCGGTCCATGGAGTCGCGAAGAGTCGGACACGACTGCGTGACTAAACAACAACAACAAAATAGTTATGCTATTGGCAGTAGCTCCAATGCTGGTTAAAATGCCCTTCCTCAATCTATGGAGACAACTTTGAGATGGAGGATCATGGTACCATGGGGAAAGGACAGAAGCTGGTTTTTCCTGCAGGTACTGTAATGGCCAATGATGCAGAAAACAGCAGTCATTTTTTAATACCTTTACACACACAAGCTTTCACCTATACTATCCACCATCTTTACGGATCAATGTTCAAGGATATGACATGATGCCAGGAAACTATCAAAAAATGTATTGTGGGAAAATATTTTCAGACAGCCATGCCGTGCTGAACTGTTTGGGAGTTCTAAATATCTGATACAGGAAACTTTTCACAAGACTTGTTAAATTCTATCCTCAATCTGACTTGTTACATTGAAACACAATCTCAAAATAACACCCAAAAAATCCAGTCTCGTAAAATACTCTAACAATATTGTCATTCAGGCTATAAATGCAATGAATTTTTGTTTAGTACATCAGAGAATTACTTTGTAAGGCATGCAAAAAGCTTTACAAAAGGCAATGTGCAGGGAAAAAAAAAAAAAAAACTTTCTCTAATATTTCTGCATTACTTCACAAAAACACTTGAAAATGTTTTTGTACAAGATCTGTGCATGTTAGCATTGTTTGCGGCTGACAGGCCTAACAAAAACTAATTATGAATATCCTGAAGTTTAAACTTGTCCTCAGATCGGAATTCTAGTCTTTTCACCAAATGTCTCACTTACCCAAGAAAGCAAAAGAAACTGGATGACACACAAAGCAACACACTAACAGCATTTCAGCTTCACAATATAAAAACAAATGGCACTTAGAAGGTCACCCGACTGGGAAATACAAAAAGCTGGATAAAATAATCAATACTCATAAACATGATTAAAATTATGTTGACTAAATTTATCTGGCTATAAGGAGTATAAAAAAAAAAAAATCACCAGAATGATTTCACTTTGTACACTAACTCTGTAAAGAAACTTACGATGCAATTCAAATGTGCCTGCCAAATACTGACTTTGTGGACAGGGGCATGTTGAATTAAACAGTTTTTTCAACAATTAATTTTTTTTTGTGAATACACTACTCATTGAATGAATTCCAGGCCAGCCCACATTCCAAGAGAGGATCATGATTACAGAAATCTACCTCATGGCAAGGACCATAGCTGTAGCATCATTTCAGTTAGCAATTGCAAGAAAACAGCCATAGGGTGGGTAGCACTGATGCCCCACACCTCCAGGATTGGAGGTTTAAATTCAGCCTCTGCTGATGCGCATGTGTGTGTGCGCAGTTTGCATGCTCTCCCTGTGTCACATGAGATTCCTCCCACAGTCTAAAGACAGGAGGCAAACTGCCCACTGTGTACATCTTCATATGCCCTGAAATGGGCTTAAGCCCCATCCAGGGTGAACCCTGCACCCTTGTGCCCTGTGCTGCCTAGTATTGGTTCTAAAGCCCTGTTCAGGATAAGTGGTTAGAAGATATAGTTTTTTTTTTTTTTTAGAGGTACTCAATTGATATGGAAACACAGGAAGTAACAGATCACACAAATGGGGGAGCTGTCTTAAGGTACAAATTCTTTAAATATTCCATTATTGGAGGTGCATAAATATTGAGTGTTTTTAATTAAATTGCTGTAACTGGGCACACTGATAGTTTGCCTGACAGTGTACATTGTGGAATATTTACAGTCCTACATTTTATTTTAAAGCAGTCCAGCCAAGTGCTATTATAGTCAGAGCTGAATGCTACCATTCCTGTAGCTCCCGTTCCCTGATGCAGGGTATGGTGGCTGTGCCAGCCAAGGCCCCCCGAGGCCACAGGCACACACTATTTGATGTTGCGCAGGATCCGGCGACAGTGGTTGGTCTTCACTTCGGCGAGCGCCTGCTCCAGCTCCCGGATGAGGTGCAGCAGGGTGGCTGGGTCAGTCTGCAGCAGGTGGCTACGCCTGGTCCCGTCGCAGTCCAGCTGCAGCTTCAGGTTCACGATGGGCTTCACCTGCTGCCGCAGTGCCCTGCTGGCCAGCTGAGAGAGGGACACAGAGGCTACTGGTCAGGAGAGATTTTCACGGACTCTTGGAAATAAAGGCCAGATGATTAATTTAAGAGCATGGCCCAAATATGAGGAAGCCAGAAAGGGTCATGAATAAATTCACTGTTAAACAGAGGTGGGTATTACCTATGGACAGCTCATGGGCTGTGCTTACAGACTCACTAGTGTGAGGGAGCTGAAAGCACTCTCTAATGATTCCAGTGTACCATTTGTAAATCGAATTCCTGTTTCTATAGTTTAACGTAAGGTATGTACCTGCACATCCAGCCTCCATTCCAAGTTATGGTAGTGCGGGAGAGAGGGAGCAAGCTCACTCAGGATCAGGCGAATTTCTTTCCTGTTGTCTAGGTAAAGCTGAAGGAGCAGTGTGTTGAGCTCTTCAGAGAATCCCAACACCAGAACAGAATCCTTGAAATCCACTTCAGAAATCTGAAGAACAGAATCATTGACCTCAGGACACCTGCTGTTGTTGCATGAATCGCAATAGATAGGCACTTTCCAACAAGAAAGATGACTTCATGTACACAATGGTGTATGATGATGTGTTATTGTGCAAACCTTTGAAAAGCCACCGGTCTTCTTACCATAAGTTTGGAACTTTCTGCAAGAAGGTACATGAGACCCTCCACTCCGTGCTGGACGGTTTCAGCCGTCACGTTTAACTTTCCTATAAGAATGTGACACCATGTTTGTCCGTGAGTTATTCCAGAATTACGGAAGATTAGGAATTAATTACAGAATATAATCCACATCAGGAGGTCCTGCATATACTTACTTGCTGCCCCCTCGTAAATTTTAGGATTTGATCCTTTCTTTAGAAATTCCACGGCGATTCGCCCAAATTCCCCAACAACTGCAGACATAAAGATGTTTTCCATTTGCCTTTAACGTTATGATGGGAATTAATCCGTAAAAGAAATCGCGTTTTAAAAACTTAAGTTGCCTGGCTGCATATTAATTGTGCCAAACGGAATATTCAACAAATGTTACATTCGAAATAATTCTAAACCCTATACACCTAGTTAGGTGGCAGTCGCAATCACAGCTGCCTTAAGAACAAAACAGCGAATTATTCTAGTTTAAGTTGTTCAAGATGTCATTTTAAAACTATTTTAATTTGCACGTTTACCAGACATCAAGTCACAAGTTACCGTCTTACCAAATTAGCTACCATACCTGCAGAGTCCACTTCTGGTAAGAACCGTAAATGTTCTTTATGTTCGTCGCTTAATACTAGCAACATTTTATTTCAATATTTTATCTCGAGTAACTAAACAAAAGTACAATATTAGATTAGCTACTTAAGTACCCCAAGCCACACTCATATCACATGACTATGCCGTACGTCTCCGACAAGTTCCGGCTAGCACAGGAAGCTGCGAAAAGTCGTTCCCCTTGATACCGTCCCCTAACGGTAGCATGCTCAAGGCGTTTGGGCGGTTAATTAACCATAAACCCCCAAAGGTTTTTTCCCCTCCTCTCCTCGGTGAGAAGTTTTTGGTTCTTCTCTTCTGCTGTCTTCTGGCCTTTTCCCTTTTGCATCTATGTACATTGTAATTACCACACACCCCTGTTAAGTGTGTTGGGGCAACTGTGTTGTAAAACGCACTATAAAAATAAATTGAATTGATTTTGGCGCTAAAACATTCATCATAAATTGACTTTAAAAGATGGCACTTCTACAGCACCGTCATCCTACTGTAAACAAGATGCACATGGTTATGAGGCGTTAAAGACTGGCGGAGATAAGCTTGAAGTAACTGCTATGGCATCCATTTTAGACATAACTTGGATATCCAGAATATTTGTTGTATCAATGTGTTATAAATTTTAATGTGAAAAACAACCAAGTATTGAAGCATTCCCGCATTGTGAAGATAAAAATGCTAATTTAAGGTTGTGGTACAGGCGTTAAATATAATGTAATGCTTTAATTACAATAAAAATCAGACACAATAATTGATATTATTATTTATTTTTATGCTTTATAATGATACTTTTTTGCACATGTGTTACCTTCACATTACACTTTGTGATAATCTATCGTAACAATGTGGGCAAAACCACCTGGGCATAAACTTTGCACAGTCAACCTAACCTTTTTTTGCTATTTATATTCACCTTGAAATAGGCAGAACTGTATTGTCTAGTATTTGGAAAATGGTTTCCTCACACCTCTTAGGTGGGAGTTTGATTCTCACTTTTTGGAGTTCACGTGTTCTCCCTGTGTTGTTTCTGGGTATTCTGGTTTCCTCTCACAGCTCAAACACGTGTATTTAGTGAACTGTACTGACAGTCTCACCTTACAACATAACACACCATACAGTAATTATGGCTTGTATGGTTGTTTTGCTACACATGCCCTTGTGGTCCTCTGTGTTTGCTTGCAAGGCATAAAAGTCTGTTCTGACCATCCATGCTTTCATTTCCTCCCAGCATATCTGGATGGTCCCTGGGGTGGGTGTCATCTGAGTGCACCCCCCCTCCATGATATGCTCCCGGGGAATAAACTTCAGGTTCTCCTCCAACCGTGACCAGGATCTGTGGTTGGATGGATGGATGGATGGATGGATGGATGGATGGATGGAATATCTGGTAGGTGTCTCTCTCATTTAGATAAAAAAAATTTTTTTGCATGACCCAATGGGCCAGTTGAATTATAACCAAGTATGACAGTAGGGTGCATTAAAGCTAAGAACCAATACATACAGTATGTGTCTTTATAATGTGTTTGCAAAGCTTCTTTTAGCCAGTGTCCGGGCTATCGCCAGCTGCTGCAGCCAGGACTTCTCTGTAAAGGAGCTACATAAATGATAAAAATCCCAATTGTCAGTTAGCTCACTACCCATTAGTTATCTAGCTTACCACAACTGACTGTAGAGAAGCATTAAAAGGTAAACAACTGCAAAATGCCCATATTTTTAACAGATGGAGTAACCATAGTGATAATGAGTCTTTTAATATCAACAGATTAATTTAGAGTCAGTAGTGTTTGACCGTATTTATGTACAGTATGCTAGTATTGTGAATTAGGTCAAATCTAGAAATTTCAAAAGGGTAATTAACTTGGGAAAACACTGCTTTAACAAGTAGAACAATTTTCTGATGGCTCACCTTGCTACAGCAAAATAGTGGATGGCATTCTCTCTTGGTGTCCGACTTCTTTGTTCAGAGGAATCTATGGAGGAGGTTTGTGTGAGGGAGGTGCTAGGCAAAGTGCAATGTAATTGCTGTTGGTAAGTGTCACAGAATATGGAACCTTTACTCCTCCAGCCATTCCTGGTCTGACCTCTAGTTCCATCCAAATAGATTTCCTGTCCTTTCCTGTTTTTTTTCGCGCTGCTACCCTTTTTGTGTCTGCTGCTGTTTGCCACCTCAGGAAGCAGCTGAGGCAGCAGCACTGATGCATCCTGGAAATCAAACCTAGCAGGGGGATTGGAGTGTTGACACAGGTCTTTGCTTGCAGCCAAATCTGGAAGAATAAAGTCTTTAGCAGCACCCCCCTTAAATGCCTTACTTCTGGGCTTGGAAGTCATCATTGGCTTGGTGAAACCATCAACAAAGACTGTGCTTCCTACCCTGGTTTTAAAGGATGCACCAAAAGCCAGGCCTTGGGTGGAGGAGGCCTTCTTCTGTGCTTTGTGGACCCAGTGTTTTATCTGGATGTAAACCCACATGGGGAATGTGAGGCCCTGGAAGCAGGCAACAGACCACAGCTTGGAGACAAGGTAGCAGACACACTCTTTATGCCGCTGTCGGATGGTTATCTGCAAGGGGCTCCGGCCATCAGGATCCAGGCAGTCCAGACTAAGAATGTTACTGCTGATGAAGACTTTGAGGATGAGGAGTTGGCCAGCTTCTGCAGCGGCATGGATGGGACACTTGTTGATTTCTGGGTGGTCTGCCTCCCAGCACCACTCACGATAGGGGTGAGCCCCCACGGGGTTGTTTGGCCGCACCCCCCTTCTCAGCAGCCAAACAGCCAGTTCCAAGTGCCCATAAAATGCTGCCATATAAAGAGCCACTCTCTCCTGAAACCTATGACAGACAAAAGACTGGTTTCCACTCGTCCAACAACTCCAAAGTGAGTATGTTCAGGATCACCCAAAAGCTGATACTTCATCTGTGGACCATCTGGTGGCAAGACAGGACTATTGCTGTGGACATTGATTCATATGAATATGAGCTAAAGGCAGACGACTGAGAAGGACGTGCGTCTGATCTGAAAATTAAGTTGACTGAATCTGAAACCTTAGAATGGACACATCCTCGGATAGGTAGTGCTGGATAATGTGCTTGTCGCCAAGGAGACAGCCATTCAGGAGCTCCACCCACTCGTCCCAGACATCAAGGCAAAGCATGGCCCCTGAAACAACAGATTATCAGCGTCATCACTGTACTATTTACCTATTCAGCTTAGTAGAATCCCTTGATAAATAACTGGTCATTTTGTCAGTAATAGGTTATTTATTCTATCAAGATAGCCATGCTAGCCAGTAAAAAGGTCTGCAACCAGAGTGTAATGTTAAGCTTAGCATTAACTCAATGAAAGTGTTGCTAAAACATGTTTAACCTTTGAAGAATGTTTTATGAAATGTACTGTTTTGTACTCTTCTTTCATACATAAACTAGGCCTGAGCCCATTAGACCAAACAGATCATACCTAATTTAACGTAAGTGTCCAGCTTGTTGCAGTTATACAGCTCTTGGCCAGTCTGGGTGGTCAGCCTGAATGTGCTGATTGGGATGCCCTTTCGAAGTGACACCAGGGATTTTAGTCTGGAGACAGAGGAGCTGAGCTGCAGGACGTTTCCCATCACTGGCAGGGTCTCTTTGGTCACAGAGCAGAAGACATGCAGGATTGGCCGGCTCTCCTCCTGAGGGGTTTGGAAGTGATGTTAGCCGCACATTAGAGATGCTCCGTATCACTGTCAAACCTTCAATCGCTGTACACAAACTGATTCCGAGCACCTTAAGCCAGACAAGCCTTTTCCTGCTAAATGTAATATTGAGACAGATTCCACAGACCACATGATAGGAATCAGCTCATAAATCCATAGCTCGGTTTAAAATGACATATTGAATTCATCCTCCGTAACCACTGATTTCACTCGCTAAGTCTTTATAGACAGGACTTTCTAATAAAACTGACACACGCATCACACTACATCACTTTTATAAAATCAAAACCATACTTTAGTTTCCACATGGATTCTAATATATCTTTTAAAACTTTCTAGTAAATATCACACAATTGCAATATGAATACAATAAAATGACATATACATGCAATTTATTTAGCCATAAAACAGAAAATAGCGTTTAATGATTCAATAATTACAAAGAATTCATGCTGGTGAGTTTTATTTGAATGTCATAAGAAGGGTTAAATTCCATACCATATCAATATTGCAGGCTACAACAACCCAGAATAATCCTGCACGTGTACAGAGACAAACTCTATATATGGCATACCAGGAGTATGAACATGGCTGTCTGAAAAAAAAAATACACCTGTTCACTGTAATAATGTTTAAAGTTCCTAAAATCTGTGAAGCAAAGAGCTTCACAGCACCCAAACCTGGAAAGAGAGTTTGCTTTGTCTATTTTCAATGACATGAAATGCAGTAAGATTCCTGCAGGGTTAAGGTCAAATGATTGTTTGGACTATAAATTACAAAACATTCTCATCCATCGCTCACTATACTATATGGCTGGTAATAACATTGGATTTTAATGTTTAAATAACATTGGACATAAAATAGATTGTTCTATCTTTTAAAGCAGCAATCACAGGAATGTCTGACTAAAATTCCAAACAGTATTTCAAATTAAATTAACATCACGTAGTCACTTAGTCTGATTATCCCCGTGAAAAAGTAGATGTTGGCAAGACATTTTCCACTGCCGTTTAATTTGGTAGCGATGATGTCTGAGAACAGTTGACCATTACCTTTAAAAGGCAGTGGATTGTACTTCCAGGGCTTATGCCCACGTCAGGGAGAGTCCAGCTGTTCTGCAGGACAGCTCCAGCGAACCTGAGCTCCAGGAAACGTCGGATCTGTTTGTCCTCTAATAAATACACATGAAAAGAATCCTGTAGAAAACCATATAAAGATTTTATAACCACCAATTAATGACAGACAGACTGTGAAAGCTTGTTGGAACTCCACGTATGAGTGGAACAATAAAAATGTTTCTGTTGGATAATCAGAGCAATTTCATATTGCAAGATATTGACGTTTGTTAAACACAGATGAAACATGACAGCCACAAAATAATTAAAGCTGTTTCAAAGCCATTAAATTTATGTGTAGGCCTAAAATATCCTTATATAATATTGCACTATCATATCACATTTAGAATATTGCATTTATTAATATAAGCCAAAACATTACTTAGAAGAATGTTTCACTTAAACATAATCAAAGATGAACTTATTTAAAATGTCAATTCAAAATTAATCTAATAAAATATGAATTTTGGTATTAAGGTGAAAGTATGGAAATGTGAGGTCTTGTTTCTGCTGTATTAAGACACCAGTTCGCAAAACAATACCTCTAATAACAGAGTATTAAGCAGTTTCTGTACCTTGATCACGGCCTTTATTTCCTCGACTGTTTGGTCTTCATTAATGTCGAGTGGCTCACGGGACCCTTCAAAGGCAATGAAGATTCTCATGACGGAAGGTGAGTGTCACCGTGTCTCATCTCCCTGACAGTCTCTCCATCAGGTTTCCAGAAGGACATGACATGGGGGAGGACGTGATCGTGATTGTTGGGGAGATTGGGGAGTTGCTGTGGTTTCAGGATACCTGAATCTAGCAGAGGAAGAAGAAAAAAAAATTAAAGGAAGAATGAAACTCATTCTTGGAAGCATTTGATTTCAAAAGTTTGTTTATGCCCATTGAAAAGCGTCTCTCTATAATTCCTTTGTCTTCACAATGCAAACAGCTGAGTCTGAGCTCACAGACGTGTTGAGACTTGCCCATGACAAAGGGATCAACACAATTTAATAGAGGCTTTCTGGCAACACTGTATAGTGTCTGTATTACAACTGAGATTTTTTTTTTTCCAAAACATATTTTCTCTTACTGATGTTCAGAACTAATGCCTTCACCGCAATGACTTTATCTCAGAATGTTTTGTGGGAAATGATTTGTCACCACATTCATTTATGGATGGACTGGCATCCCATCCAGAGTGTACCCCAGCCTTGTGCCCTGTGATGGACTGACATCCCTTCCAGGGTGTACCCCAGCTTTGTGCCCTTTGCTGCCTGGCAGACGCGTCACTAGAGATTTATGGTTGCTGGGGATAAAAGTCTTTACTATGGGTGATTGGTCACAAGCTCAGACAATTGAATGCATACATATGCGAACATACACTTTATTTTGGGGGGGGGGGGGGGGCTGAAGAACATTTTATGGGGGCTAAAGTCCTCCCAATAGACTCCAGACCCCCTCATGACCCTGAAAAGGGTAAAATGGTTTGGAAAACGGATGGATGGGTGGATGGCTGGGGGTTTGTGAGTTTGCACATTCTCCCTGTGTTGTGCTGGTTTCCTTCAGGTACTTGAGTTAACGCCAACAATCAAAAGACATGCAGCTATGTGAATTTGTCCATAATGTGTGAAAGTGTCCATGTGTGTGATCTCTAACTGTCAACCACACCTGGGGTGCTCCCCTGCCTTCTGTCCAGAACTGCCTGAGATAGGCTCCAGGTCCCCTGTAAGTCTGCAAAAAGTTACACACATTAATTTGCAATGTGCTAATTCTATGTTGATTATATTCTTCAGAAATATATTGTACTGCCTTGAATTCACAATTTTAACATAGTATGAATTTTGGCAGCATTGTCCCCAGAATCATCATCACCCTCTTTGTTGTGAATAGTTAAAAGACACTCATGTGAGACTTTGTGGCAGAAGGGGTTAAATTAAGTTTTGTTTGGTTCCCATAGTAACAGACAGTTTCAGCAAGCTATGTAGCCTGGCAGTACATACACAAACAGTGAATGTGTAATCGCTTAGAAAAATGAACAGTGACACAGGGATTTATAAGAATTTGAGAGTGATTGTGATTAAATGGTGAAAGGAAAAAAGTCAGTAGAAAACTGCAAATTTTCACAAACATCAATGAATCATAATCATTTTGTCAGCTCTCTCTAATGATAGTACAACTGCTTTCATGGTTATCAAAGACTACGCATTTTACCTTTGTGAAGTTTTAGTTAATACCTGAAAGGCCAAATCACCTCACGATCATTTTAGCTAAAAAAAACAATGTTTCCAGTACATGTATCTCCATTCATAAATTAGGTAAATTGTTTTCAAAAATAATGCTGGTTTTCCTGTCCTGTGATGAACCTGCATCCTGTCTTACTACAAGGTCAAATCTGAGTGATTGTAATAAAATCTGAGTTTCCCAGTTTTCTTTAAAACATTCTCAACATTGGCTATAAATACATTTTTCTCCTTATATATCCCTCGTTTCCAGAAAATGCCCCATAGATATTTGCTACGTCTTCGGATCTAAACTGCTTCTGGTTTTAATTTCATTTGTATATTTTAAAAAATTATTTTTGGCCATAGAATTTGACTTTAGTGGACTTTCAATTACAAGGCTGTTCTTTCACCTTTCACAAGTTAATTGCTCTGCTATAGTATATCTCATACCTCCTGCAACTTTTCTGTATTTGTAGATTTTTCATGTTTTCCATTTTTAAGATCAGATCCTTTAACTTCAAAATATTTCATTCACATTAAGCAAGATCAGTCATATGTAGAAAAGGCCCTCCTCGTTACGTACTATAAATCTTAATGTTACTAACAATGATCTCCTAGGTTACAGAGAACCATGGCCATTACAGTATTCTCATCACATCCTAAGACTATAAAGGTCTGTTAATCTTAGCCCTTAGATAGCTTGATGGATAGCCTTTGATAGAGTGAGTTTTTGGAGGGCCTTACGTTAGTGTTCAGTGTTTGTGTAATTTGCTTGAACCTTAATAAAGATCTACCAGGATCCTAACAGTGGTGTTCTGGACGACCCATCCTAAGTACATACAGCTGAAATCCACGAACTAGCGCCAGGAGAGTGTTCCCGACAGTCATCTACACTGTATTTACGGTCCTTTGAACTATCCGGTTCCCAAAGAGCGGGAACTAAGAGCGGTCTCCTCTACAATGTGTTTTAAATTATATCAGCTTTTATAAATTGAAATATTCACATAGATTTCTAATGTACTTTCAATTGAACAGTTGCAATAAAAAACAAAACTGTAACTACTACTTGTAAACTAAAATACAATCTCATTCAAACTCAAGTAAAATTGGCGATAAAATCTTTGAGAGCCCATGCTCTGGCCATTTGGTCTCCTCTTCAAACAATGTTTTTCTCTGGCGTCTCTAGAACTGCCCGCAGTGTGTGTGTGTGTGTGTGTGTAATAGTCTACTGTAATAGACTAGCATCCTGTCCAGGGTGTCCTCTGTCACTTAATTGCCCTATACTCCCTTGGATAGGCTTTAGATGGCCTCAGCTAAAGTGTATTGTACTGGACAGGAGGATGATCCTTCAGGCTGACTCAGGTAAAAGTTGTGTAAATACACTAAAGGAAATACTAGTTGCCAGAATACCAACACGAATGTTTTTCTGGAATGCAGCACTCGCCTGTAATTGTGCATTATTTAACGAGTCACTTCACCAGTTGCAGTATGACGGGCTTGCCCCATCATTGCTTAGAAAATGCTTTAGCTTCATTCATTCCCTTCGCAAGACTATTTCGTATGGGTTTTGCTTTTCTCATCACGTGTACGTGGATGATTTCTGGACCCGGGTTCAGAAGCGAACGGCTGTTAAATCGTCCAATCAGATCTGCCGGCCCGGGGATCAGTCCAATGGAGAGCTGCTTCCGGTTGCAATCCCGCCGTGTGATTGTTGTTGACTTTTTTTTTTTTTTTTTTTTTTTTCCGTAGTGGGGTGTTGGACGAGAAGTGCGGTGTGATTTGTTTCGATCATGAACCCGAACGGCGAATCACTCTAATACCTAAGACAGTCTCACTGTTTTTAAAGAGAAGACTGCGTTTATCGTAAAGGTAAAACAGCTCATCTTAATTTGTTTTCTGGATGTCTTTAAGCAGAGTTTCAATGGAAGAACTACTTAGATCATGCGCATACATTTGGCTTCCTTGGTATTTAATTAACCGGCTACCTAATAATCGGCGGTACGTTGCAGGTAACCTTGAATATTTTTAAATCATAAATGATTTGCTCCTTAATAATATACCTGATCATGTAATCAGTGTAATCATGCTGCGATAGTAGGCAGACCGTTAATTAAACAGCAATTTTGCTAACTCAGAATGAAATAGCTGGCTGGTGAGGTAAGATTGCAATATTATACAGCCAGTCAGGACCTGTCTGTATGCAGCCTGCTGCCTTGTGTTTGCTCCTGTCCTTTACTCTGTTGCACTGCAGCAAAACAGCCGAGATCTCAAGGAGCTCTGCCATTGCACTTATTCCTCTGTCCACAGCAAGATCGGCCAGTCAAGATAATGGACGATCTGCATGTGTGTTAGAGTGTTTTGATTTCATTATTTTTGCTGAATATATATATATGCCATTTACAGGATGAGTCTGCAAACTGTAGACTGGGACTACATCAGGGGCCATACTTCAGAAACAAGCTGCCTAAAATTTTATTCCTTTATTTTGATCAAATTTAAAGAGTTGGGCAAAATAGATGAAGGTTGATTTGATGGCTTTGTGGTAGTGTACATTAGACACAAGTTACAAAATAACAAGACAAAAACAAATGCTTGATTATGCTGGAAACTAGGGCTGTTTAGAATCCATGTCATGCTGTATAAATTATAATGCATTCATGAATGAGAATAACTCAATACTCAGTATTGAGTATAACTCATCAATTTACTTCCAAAAAAGAGGTTCCATTCAAGGATGATCTGTTGAAAGTGATTGTGGGACCATAATCTAGGTAGATAAGGTCTACTCAGAGGAGTCTGATTTTGTGTTAATCTTTTAAGAATGCATCACCAAAAACGGGAACTAACCCAAAAGTTGATAAGATTGGAAAAAAGTAAATACATCTTTAAACAAAGGAGAGTGGGTTTTTGGACAAAGTCCTTCTCAAAGCAACTTTTGATGAATTCATTTTGGAATTAGAAAAAACTCAACCAACAGTAATATGAAAGTAGGAAGATGGCTTACTTTTCAGATACATCTGTATTGCTGAATTCTAAGTCCGATAAGCACCAGATGTATTGACTCAAGTAGCAACAGCACCTAGATAAGATATTAAAAATATACTGTACCTTACTATAGCTAAGCCATGAAAATGTACATCAGCATATATGTTAATGATACATAGCACACACATTTGTTATTTAGATTTCCGTCTTGGCTCTCTCAGTGGTTTTCGGTGCTTGCCGGGGGCATTGGCATGTTGTAAATAGAGCCAGTCATGTCAAATAGACAGCCCATACGTTACACAGTACGCAAATCATTGGCCTACTGTGAGGAGCCACGATTATGGAGAAGCTCCATTTGTTTCCCAGGGAATTGACAATGAGTGCAGTGAATGTACCATGCTGAGCTATGACAGTTTGGAAGACTTTCTGAGCTGTGGTTTGCAAGTCACCATTGATCTTCCGTGCTATTTCCTGTAATTTTGTTTAGAACTTGCAAGCTTGCAGGATTTGCTGAGAGATTCTTAGGCACGCAGTATTTGGGAGGTAATTCCAAGTTGGGCTTGTTCTTACACATTTTAATGCTGCTGTTATGAAACTTTTATTCAGGAAAGGAAAATTAGTCTTACTTTGCAGTATTCTTGGGCTAGACTTTCCAGGGGTTTTCTCCTTCTTCACTGATACACGAACTGCTTCCTACTGGACCATACTATTAGCAGTATTGTCTTGCCAGCAGTGGGCCTCCTTGGTCTCCCATTAGCCTTTGGTAGATTGCTTTCAATCACAGGAGCAGACTAAAAAAACAAATGATCTGATGTGAGGTAGTGTGATGCCTGTGTTGTGTCTTAGAATTGGAACTTGTATGCGTTTCATACCTGTATAGTTCTGTTCAAGGTCTGAGCAAAGAATTTAATCTGAATTTGTCACGTATTTACAAATCTGCGTCAGTGAAAGGGTAAAATTGTCCCCTGCTCTGCACAAGTTTTCTTTAAACTAGTATTTCTCTGTTGTACTGAAATGTGAGAATGCCCCAAAACTGAGTACATTTTTCAATGGGAGGACTACATTTTGTATCCTCAAAGGAGGAATACAGAGCAAATACACTATGTTGCTAGAGGTAACTTAAAGTGTCCAAATTCCGGAGTCGATTAAGTAATTAGGGGATGAGGAAGGATTAAATAGTTGGATATGCACGACCTGGAGGGAACTCAGTATGACCTACATATATATGTCTGCTTTAGGAAGCTTGACAAACTCAAGTGGATTTGCAAAAATGTAGCATAAATCAATTTGCAATAGTGAAATCTGTATACTGAAGTATACTTTTTCATAAAATGTAATCATCAAAACAGTTCCTTGCAGTTAAATGTAAGAAAGGTGCACAGGGATTGACTTTAATGTGTTTCCCAGAGTTAATGTTTATACATGGTGTGGGTGGTTTAATTGTCATGCTTTTACTCACAGGCTAATTATTCCGTTGCTGCACTTCACTCAACAATGAAGGGAGTTTGTCTGATTGAATATTTATGAATGAAGACTTTGAATGACTGTTCGCAATGGAATAAAAGCCTTTGGAGAATTTTGCCAGCTAGGTTGTCTTTGGTGCTTTTTTTTATTGTGTTCTGAGAAGATTCAAGGTCTTCTGTCATGCGACGAGGAAGATTCACTCAATCTTAGCACTGTAACTGATACAGCGACGTGGTAAAGGAAGACTCATTGTCTCGCGAGTCAACATATGGGTCTATCGGTGGATCACTGTAATGAAATGTGTCTGACTACCATCTCCCCCCTGTGGGTTTTCTGATCTGGCATTACCCTGGAATTTTATAGCGTGGCCAGCTTGTACCATTGTATGAGAGTCCAGTGAGATCTTGCATAGATAACCATTCCCATCAGTTAAGCTCTGTCTTATATAAGTACCTGTGAAGTACCCCTGACTTGTGATGCCTCTGGGTACTAATGTGCGCTTGTAATTGATTGGTCATGTGCTTCTTGTTGAAAATGACCTGTTATACACGTACATAACTGCTGTTCAAAGTCTGAAGGTAATACGCCCTCGTGTGGCCCGGAGGACCAACTGTGACATACGCTACTTGTGTCTCGCAGGCATTGCACTCAGAACAATGTTGCTGTCCTTGGCGATGCTGATGTTATCCGCAACCCAGATCTACACCATCTTCACGGTGCAGCTCTTTGCTCTCCTCCATCTGCTGCCTGTGGAGGCTGATATCTCAGTGGTGAGTGAAACCACCCCCTTCTGCAGGCTCAGCACACCAGTGTCTGGACCCAAAGGGTCTATGGAGTAGCCTAATGGGAGAAATGAAGCATCAGGAACCCTACTGGGTGGGATTAGCTCACGTCACATTGGTTATTTTATGGACTCCTGTCAGGGTAAACAATGCAGCTGATATTTATCATTATTGCAGTTGTGTGTAAAACCGTTTATTATTTGGCTTTGATTGAGTTGCTGTGTCCGTTTTAACACATTTAATTATTTCAGTACTCATTTGACAACAAAACGGAGAACTTCGACGACTTACCAGCAAGGTTTGGTTACAGGCTGCCCAGCGAAGGACTTAAGGTAAGATATGTCTGTCATTGGGGCACATTTGGCTAGCATACTTCTAGCTCTCAAATGAAACTGGAGGGGGTAGTCTGGCCACCATGTATCTGACTAAAGTCCAATTTTCTGTACATGCCACATTATTTCCAAGCAAAACAAACTGGATCTGTGTTAGCAAATCTATCCATCTATCCCTCTGTCCCCATACATTTTCTAACCATTTACTCTGATCAGGATCATTGGGTGGGCCTGGAGTCTATCCCAGGCAGCATGGGGCACAAGACAGGGGTACACCCTGGACGGGATGCCAGTCCATCGTAGGGCACATACAAACATGCGCATACACACAGTGATGCACTATGGGTAATTTAGAGATGCTGGTCCACCGTATGTCTTTGGACCATGGGAGGAAACTTGTGCAATTTGAGAAGAGCATGCAATCTCGGCTCACACAGACTTAAGGTGAGATTTGAGACTCCGACCTGGGCGGTGTGAGGAAGTAGAGCTGCCCTCAGTGCCCCATGGCACCCTAATGTTAATGAATACTTAGCATACGAAGCTAAATTCAACAAACTGCTTTGGCTGGGTACGACTGTTCCTCTTCTTGGATCCCCTGACATCGAAGACAGGAAATTGTTCTTGTATTAAACAGCCTTCAGAGGCATGTATGATTTTGATCTGGGCCTCATTATGATAAATTCAGATGTTAAGAATGTTATGCATATTTGATGGTAATTTTTTGGCACCTGATGTGGCGGACACTTTATTTCCACAAGAGCCTCAGCTTTCAATAAAGTCATGGAAACCCCCCCCCCCCCCACGGTGTTAGTTTCGGCATGTAATATTCCATACCGAGGAGTGGGTTTATGAAAAACTTGATCCGAAAGCCACAGCAATTGCATTTGTAACTTGAGCTGCCATTATTATCAGGAGGAATTTGTATTCCTGCCTTTCCAACACTGTATCTGAAACAGACGGTACTCTTTGCGAGTCAAGGACAGCACTTCAGTTATCGTCGCTGATTTAGGGTGAGTCCTGCCTTTAGATGTCTCGTCACTGTGTGGAAGTCGGCTGTTTGACCTCCAACGAAGCAGCTTCTGTGAAGGTGTGCTGTATACTTGTTCTGTGGTTTCTTACTGATCCTCCCCAATGCTTGAAAAAGACTGATTCATCACTCACTGAAGATTCAAAAGTCCCTTCTCCCAAATTTGTCTGTCAAGCATGATGAACCTCAACCCAAACATCCTTAATGAATAGTCACCCCAGTGAGCACTGAGCCTATTTATGAATTCATTTAATTTGTTTTGGTATATGAACAAATTAATTCATTAAAGCTGTCTCATGATCACATAGTAAAGAAGACTGACTCGATTCTCTTTCGCTCGTCTTAATCAGTGTTCAGGTATGTAGTGCTCAGTACAAATTCATTCCTGCATTAGGTCTGTACACGTATGAAGATGAGCACGACCTGCCATAAGTTCGTCCTGTCCGCGCTCAGATTCGTCAAGGTGCTGGTCAGGCCTTGAGCCACCTGCCGGACAAGGCTGCGTTTCCCTGGTGACGGCTGTCACTGGGCCGGATGCTGCACAGGCTTGGATCCCTGTGCCTGTTCTCCTCAGTAGAGACTGATTTACCTGCACTGGCGCAGGTGGCTTTAAGGCCCAGAATGTCAGCTCTATGTGCAGGTTGCCCTGTGTAAGGATCAGTGGTATGATTTGAATATTTGGGGAATTGATGTCTATGTTTTTATTAACTCAATAAATTTCCATGGCATTCTGCTGGAAAAAAAAAATGAAGTTACCTTATTTGTCTCTCTCATTAATGATGGGACAAATATGGTTTCATAACCCATGGTGGATGGGGGTATCCTGAACGACTAGTCAATGCTAGTGACAATTGAGGCTTCATCACCGGTGGTAGGTGGGTGTATCCTGAATGACCAGTCAATGCTGGTGCTTAATGAGGCTTCATAACCCGTGGTGGGTGGGAGTATCCTGAACGACCAATCAGTGCTGGTGCTTAATGAGGCTTCATAACCCGTGGTGGGTGGGAGTATCCTGAATGACCAATCAGTGCTGGTGCTAAATGAGGCTTCATCACCCATGGTTGGTGACCATGACCCATACATGACTTTTAATAAGCCTGCAGTGTATAACCATTCAGCCATCGTGGCTCAAGGGCTCTGCTTGGGAGCCTGTGTAATCTAGTGGTATGTTATGAATTAAAGAAAGTTTCCGGGTGGCTCAGTTTTGATCGGAATTGGAAAACTAGTGGTGACAACTGGCTTTGCAGTGGAACTAGCTGAAACTTGCGGAGCAGGTGTCACCACTGCATATCGTGCAGTCGACGTTTTGGCACTGTGTTTTTGCGTTTTTTTTTTTTTTTGAGTTCACTTTTGTTTTTGCGTTGTTTGTATTGTTGTTTTGTATCTGTATTTATTTGGTGTTGCATTTGTTCAGAGAACCCATAATCACCTTGTGAATCTGAGCAGTTTAATCTGTACAAAGCACTTGATTAGCAGGCTGTTCAGTGGTCTCCCTGTTTTAGTCCTTTGTCCTCACTGTCCAGAGAACAGACACCTTCAAGTTTGTTTCTTTTGTTCTGAAAAGATTATGTATTCATGAACACTTTCTCATTTAATTCATGTTGTATTTTGAAAATCTGTAGACAGTGGACCTGGGAGAGAGTTACTTTCTATGTGAGCACGCACAAGCCAGGATGACATGTCAACACACAATCCAGGTGGCCTCTGTAAACTCGTCATTCGAGTGAACGCGAGTTTAATGCCGCCCTCTTCCCATATTTATTCTTCTTCTATTAACTGGTACTTAGCGTTATGGAGCATTATGGAGATTAGTCATTTGGTGAAAAGGAGCTTGTATATTTTATTTTGCAAGGAGCTTGTATATTTTATTTTGCAAGAGGAGCTAATCTGCCAGTGTTATTGGAGCATAGGGAACACAATTCACAAGGCCTAAACCCCCAAGACAAATAGAAACCCTTCCGTGTAGGGCTGGATGACTGCATTATGGGTTGATCAGGCATGAAGAAAGTGGTCTAAATAAATCTTGCTGATATGTGACTTAGCATGTGATCCCGGTCTCAGCATAACTCTTATCCGAATCTTGACCCAGAGCAGAGCTGATTGCCTGTTCTGACTGGAGCTTTTGTTGAAGGAACTAAATTATATTGCCAGCAGGGGGCAGTGTTGGTTCCAGTGTGATGCTTTTGTCTTTGTACTATGTCATCAAAGCATCTCAAATGTGCAAGTTGAGGCAGGAGGCAGTGACTATCTTGGGCTGCTGATTTGAATCTGAGTGGGAGCCCCGTTTCTGATGCCCTTGATTATGCATGTATATACAGTTGTTAGTTGCCTTCAGTAAAAACACTGACCAAGCCATGACTTAGTAGAAGGAACAGTTGATGCAAATGAAATCGTGGAGGAAATCAGGTTGAAAAACACCCAGAAAAAAACTTCTTTCAACTTGCTATGCTTTTAGCTAAGGTCGTACTGGAAGAAGCTATGCAAGAAATGGCAGTTTTATGTCCCCTGATTGCATTTTACATTTGCTATCGCAAGATACTGAACTCTCTCACTTGTATTATGTGGATCTTAAGTACCATTGAGACAAGCGAATACATGTTGAAGCAATGAACATTTGCACAAATCAGTGTAACAAAACAACGTGCAATTTGAGCTCTTCATCTTCAACATTCAAGTTTTCCACTCAAAGCTCACATTTGAAGGTGTTTAAATTCCGATAGCAGCACAGAAGTTTAACTGACGTTCCTCAAAATGAGGAAGAAATAGGAAACATTCTTCTTAGAAATACAAGAGAACTACTGTTCTGTGACTGTAGGCTAATTTCCAAACGACCAACTCTGCACAATTTAATGGGATCTGTTTAGGAAATAAAGCCCAACAAACATTCCCAATCCTCTTCTTCCAGGGCAGTCTGTCGTGTTTTATCATCAATGTTACCATGATGGCTTTTGTTTGTATATTTACAGGAAATCATGGTGTAGAACCTGCGTGATTCCTGTATGATCACATCATTTCAGTCGCAGCAGTGTTACCGTGGCTGTCCCGGCTGTAAGGGGTAGCGCACTTTGATAATCCTTTATGCTGGGCCCGTTGGCTAAGTGCTCCGCCCTCCTGGAATTTAAGCTTTGCTGTCTCTTAATCATCATATCAGGCAGCATGAGGCGTCCTGTTCTATTGAATTTTGTCTTGAGAACCCGAACAGAATTAAGCAAAAATGTTTAGCCTAGCGCTTGTCCTTTATCTTTTCGGTTCAAATGCCCAGTCTGAAATAATTTACTCTGGAATATTGCGTGTTGACAGCCGTACCCCCCATTTCCCTACCTCATTTTCCCCCTTTTCTTTTAGCGCTTTAGGTTTCCTGTTGTCTTGTCTAGCTGCCTAAAACGTGGGAGATAATAGAAACCTTCCGTTTGTTTAGTACTGAAATTTGCAACTGTAACCGATTACTGCTGACATTCTAGGGGGTGTAAATCCTAATGCAGCACAGTAGGATTTTGCTCGGTATGGGGGGCTTACACAGTTATTATCTAATCATCTTTATTTGCTGCTTCTTTTTTATGGGCAGAATTTAGAATCACCTGTTTCTGTGTCGAATCACAGTAGATTTATACCATTACTGCAGTGGCGATCGTGGAACACTTTGGCTGCCCATCTGCAGGGGTTTCTGATTCGGGCGCGGCCTGAAAACGCCTGCGAACCCATCGACCCGCCCCCCCTGAGGAGCAACTCAACCGGTGCCTTCATCGTGCTCATCAAGCGCTTCGACTGCAACTTTGACATCAAGGTGAGTGTCTTTTAATTGCTTTTTTTTTTGTTTTGAGGCGGGCTGCGCACTGTAGCCTCACAGCCTCCAGGGTTAGGGGTTTGAATCCTGCATCCAGATTTGAGTGCGGAGTTTGCATGTTCTTCTCGTGTTTTCGTGGGGTTTTCTTGCATTTAGGTGAATTGGTGTATCAGCTGCATACTCTGAGATGGACTGGCACCTTTTTTCCCTGTGCATTGTGGGTAAGCTGAAAGTTCAGCCACATGCTGGCTAAATGGTGATGGATGGATGGAGATGATCGCAGTGACTTCACTCTTATCAAGCACATAACATCTTGGCATATATTCCTGTGCCTTTTGCCCCTTATTTATATTCCCCTCATGAGTGACCTGATCTGACCCAGCCTGCAGCTTATCTCACACCATGTTAGAAAGTTTCTCGAAGACGCCGTCACGATGGAACACGACTTGATCCGCATTGCTAATGAGGGATGTCTCACCTTACAGAGAAACATGGTAAAGCACTTTTTCAGTTTCACCTTCACAAGAAACAAACTCATTTGTGTGCAGAGCATTAATTGAGATTGAAGGGGACAGAAGAAGACACGGCTCCCCAGGGCAGCATCTGTCTAGGGCTGCAGGTCCGAGTGGCACTGGGCAATGATGGCAGCCTGTCAACCTGTATACACTCTGCAGATTTTACGCACAGCTAAGCTGTTCCCCTAGCAAGGTCAAAACCTGATTTATTTATTTATTTTTTTCTGTCCATCCGGGTATTTTGCTTCAGGGAGGCGGAGTCCAAGAGTGGCATGAGTAGGGCCAACTCACGGTACACTTAAAGGGCCATGCAGGGACTCCACAGCCTTGCAGTGCCTTAGGAACAGCATAGAGGTATATCACTGTACCAACAGATATTATAGCCAGCCATCCATCCATCCATCCATCCATCCATCTTCCATGCTGCTTATTCAGTACAGAGTCACGGGGAGCCAGGAGCCGATCCCCGGAAGTGCGTGACACCCTCGCTGTATGCTGTGAAACTAAGCTTAATCTAGTGACTGGATTAATGAGTGGTGTTTTTCTCTCAGCGATGGGTGTCTGGTATCTACCTCTCAGCGGTGACACGTAGGGTGAAGGGTGTCTGTCACAGGAGCTCTCACTGTGGGGGCTGTGTGGCTATTTCTTGTCTCCTAGACAGGCCCCACGTGCCAACGGACTTGACCTCCACTGCGGTGTCAGAGGCAGAATGGGAAACCGCGTGCTGTTTCATTCGTTCTGCTCGGCGATGACTTGGGCAAGATGGGCAGGGGATTTGGCCAGTAAATCGGCCCTTTCCTGCTGCCCTCCATGCCGTGGTCGGGAGAGCTCTGTATAGCCGTCTCCCTGGGTTACCGGCTCAATCGAAACCGGTTCTGTGGGAGCGACGTTATTGTGCCCTATATATATTAAACCAAGTAGAAAGACCATGACTCAAAGCTGGCATTTCTCATCAAACACTGTGACACAAACAAGACCTTTGAGACCAGAGCTGAGTAAAGCGTTTCTTCTCTGTTTCAGCCCGTAGGCGCGGCCTGAAATGCGGGAGTTTCAGGTGCGCCAATATCCGGGTCTGCACCAATGCAGTTGAAGCATAAAAAACTGATTGCTTGTGTTGTGTGTCGTACCTTTGTGACCGGAATTATCAGTATCCGACTGGGCCAATATGCTTTATCTTTCTGACTGAGACACTGCCAGAGAAGGGAGAAAAGACAAACGAAACACTGCATGTGATCTCATAGGAGTGTGTGTGCGTGTGTGTGTGCGCGCCTGCCTGCCTGTCTGTAGGAAAAACACAAACACACATACAATCGACGTCCAACTTAGATCAGCCCTACGTTATCGTCGGCTTCCGCCTCGCCCCACGGTTTCTGTTGGTGTTATCTAATTGGAGGGGGTGGAGTAGCCTAGCCGGGGCAGTAAAGGAATTCACAGAAATCAAAGGGTGCATGGGGGGAGCACGTAGCTGGCTGTTTGGACATTCCACGTGGCGCGAAGCGTGTTTCAGCAGTAATGACATGTACGTCTGGGGCTTTCCTTTCGTGCTCGATGTCCGTGTGTTTTTTTTTTTTTTTTTTTTTTCCTTTTTTCGAGAGGTGCATTACACTGCTGCAGTAATTACTGATGCTATCAGGCGTATTTTTCTGAGGAGCCTATGAGCAGACCCATTTGGTTTAAATGGTGTTTATAAGGGCGTGGGGAAGTCTTAAGTATTACCAGAAGTGATTTTGAGTTTGGTTGTACTGTTTCATCTGCATTCATCTGCTAAACGTACAGCCGTAGTACTGATGGCCGATAATTATTATGTATTATGGGGAAATTTCAAACACTTGAGTGTGGTATTGTTTTCGTAATTAATAAATGGGAGAATAGGTGGGATAGGATCACTCTGCTGTACGAGTGAGCACCCTAACTTGCCTGCCAGCCGTTGTAGTATATATTGATTTCGAACAAGGAAACTTCCTTCCCCGTATGCAAAAGGAGTGGCTTATCCTGCCGTGTTCGGAATGTACGCACTCTTCTTATCTCTGCCCATACACACCCCCCTTTGCTCCTGCTGAGGTAGAATTACACCCAACCGGACTTCCTGCTGCTGGCCACATTAGCTTTTATGAAATTAAAATCAATCCCATTAGAGTTTTAATGACTTTAACCTCCGATTTGGCATTATAATATGTAAATGGCAATAAGGAGATACCTGTGATTTTGAATGTTATGTAGTTGCTTAATGAGCCGAATAATTTAACTGAATGAAGGGTAGTACTTTGATGTAAAAGTGGAAAGACCTTCTTGAGAGATACTTAGACTGAGCAGCCATTCTGTATCTCGTTAAATCTAAGCCTAATATAAATGTGTTTTTAAAATGTACATGTTCTGTTTTGGATTACAGAAAAGAAAGTTCAAATAAATCATAGTAAAGGGAAAACTGGACTCTCCTCCTCAGATCACGTGACTGTGCCGTTGTGACAAATCGAGGAATTTTAGGTAATCTAAGCCAGCCAAGTTAGCGTGGGGCTTCGTTAATCTGTGAGTCCTGGTGCTGAAATCTTCATAGAGATGACTGGCTCATGACCCCATAAGAACACACCTGCTTATCTAAACCTTTCAAAGGATGTGAGGTCGCTACATATTCTGAAGAATTCTGGGCCGGTAATAATATTCGAGTTGTCGCCTACGTGGAGGGGGAATCGCCTTGGCTCCTGAAGGCAGCGATGCATAGACCTCACGTGTATGAGGACAGCCATACGCACACACACTCAACAAATCTTTCTGTGCATCCTGCTCAGTCTCTTCAGTTTTTGCCAGCTGGCTATTCTAGTTTGTTTATTTGGCTTCTCCACTTTTCCTTGAGAATACTCAGTGCGGGGTCCAACAACTACCACACAAAGAATCCGCGGCCCTTAACGACAATAAACATCGTGTAGTTACAGCAAGAGCAGGTCCCTAACCCATTTAAGCAGTGTCATCTGCAGTGACAGACGCGTCACAAGAAACCACAGATTTGATTCACAGCTAAATGCTATTTTTGTGGTTAGCAGTCAGGGTATGGTATGACTTTAATGTGGCTGATTTCATTGTGTCTTTTTTGCACCTTCTTCTCACTGTCACATTTTATTTTGAGTTTCATTACCATATAAAGTACCTGTGATATCATGTAATGCCCTGAGCTGAGTTAATTTGGGGCCACCTGTCTTAATTTAAGTATATGTATGTTACTGTTGATATTATTAGCCAGAGGTTGGGCTTTGTTAACACAGCTTGGCTCTGAAAACACAGCTGACTGATAGCTGTTAGTCTGTCCCCCTGAGTTCTCTGTACTTTGCTGCTTGCGTTCAGGCAGACAGTGATGGATTCATGCCGACACAGCAGATGTAGACATGGCAGGGGGCGTTGCAGGTGGTCCCAAAATGTTTTATTAGCAGTTCTAATGGATTGTTTTGCTTGGGAAGAAAAAAAATAAGTAAACCTTTCAGGGAAAATGCAAATAATCTGAAACGGTGAGGATTTTTTTCCCCCCTCTTTTCAAATTTTTGTTTGGTGGCAGATTTGGCACTTCAGTAAGTGCTGTTTGTTTTGTTTCATTCCTAAGGTTTTGCCCCCCCCCCCCCCCCAATTCCAAAGTTTTGGTGCTTGGAACATTAGGTACAGCCTTCATCCTGAGTAAAGGGGTCTTGGGACTCTGGAAAAACGTAACCATTGAAAATTAGCACAGAAAAGTAAACAATTTCTTGGAGAACAAAAGGTGTTCGTTTTTTCCTCATTGTCTCCTCCTCAAAGGCTGCACAACGGCTGAAATTTTAACTTGTTGCTGTACAAGTTTATGCAAGTTGTTTCATATAAAACAAGTTTTATACACAGGGTTTGTCGATGAGGTACTGATCACTGGCATTAAAAATGAGTAAAATGAAGGTCCCTGCTGGCATTGTTTGTGGGAAACGGTATTTCGATATTTTTATGTTGCCTTTAATAATATGCTCTATATGTAGTTACTGCAGTTATAATGGTATGTTTCAGCAGCCTGGCAAAATCCCTCTGAATGTGTGTAGCCCCTTGAGAACAAAAGGGAATGTTGTGTGTTATCAGCATGGGTGTGAAGGCTGTGTGACTTGTGTGATGGTAATAAAGCTTTCTTCCGCCTCCAGGTTCTAAATGCTCAGAAGGCTGGTTACAAAGCTGCCATTGTTCACAATGTGGACTCTGATGACTTAATTAGCATGGGATCCAATGACCGTAAGTCCCGCAAACAAACAAATATGCACACGTATTGATGTCCTTTTCTTTTTACTGGAACCAAACCAGGGACCAAGGATGAGGCCAAATCAAATCAGCCATTTGCTGTTTATAGTTGAAGTATGGCCAGTTAGGGTGGTGTGTGACTCTGTGGGTTTGGTGTCTGTGCTCGTGATCTGTAGGTCGTTGGTTCAAATCCCACAGTGTCAATATCTCTATTGGGCCCTTGGGCAAGGCTCTTAACCCCAAAAACTGGCGCCGGATAAATGGCTGACCCTGAGCTCTGACCTCAAGTTTACTTTATTCCATTATGATGCATATTTTGCAGAGCGTTCCAAGGCATTTCTCGTTCCATTTGGAGACACCTAATCTCTCGCTCTCTCTCGCTCTCCCTCTCTTTCTCAGTCGCTCGTGCGTATGTTAGCACGTTGGCAGCCGACGCATTGTGATTCCTCTGCGGAGGAGCTTAACACACTCCCAGCTGTTCGCTTGCATATGCTTTTCGACAATTCAAGCAGTGAGACTGCCTAGCTCAGCCAACACAGTACCAAACTGACAATGACAGTGAGTGCGCCACCTACAGTGACGGCTGAGAGAATCATGTAAACAACATGGCCGTGATGGATTTCAGGCCTACCATACACACGTTTTCTTTAAAAGACCTCATAGATAGGAGGTAGTACTTCATGTATGTACAAAAGAAATAATGATGGTTGCTGCCATAACTACACCACTGGCAACTAGTAAAACAGGAATTTAGTTAAGCCAATATAAGACGGTGTAAAGCATACACAAAATATAATGAAAGCAAACATTCAGTGCTGGTTATATCAGCATAACTTCAATTTCTGAAATGTTATTTGCGTGTGAAGTAAGTCGTTTGATTTGATTTGTTGTATGAATGAAATTAGCCTGTACCTTTCAATGGAGGGTGACCAGCTGTTTCCCGGATTGCCCTTACAGTGGATATTTTCAAGCAAATAGACATTCCATCAGTGTTCGTTGGTGAGGAGACGGCCAACTCTCTGAAGGAAGACTACACCTATGATAAAGGGTGAGTGGCTTTACGTTTTCAGTGACAATGGAGCGTTGAACTCTTAGCTGGGTGACTTAACATTAAGCCACCTGAAACTCTATTATGAGTTACTTGTACCATATCTGTCCATCTGCTCATCTTCCAACCACTTATCCTGTACGGGGGGGTTCTGGAGCCTACCTGTTACCATGTTCAATAAAGGACTGTATTACTATTTTGGAATTGTTGCTTTACATTATTATTATTATTATATACTACATTGTATATCATAGCCTAAGCATAGCTTAAGAAACAAGAATCAGTTTTCTCTCTTAAAAATGCACGTTGAAAATATTAGCATATTAGTAATGCATTTTAGGTTGAAGCCAGCAGGAAGTGAGAAGGTCGTTCTTTCTTTTCTCGTGCAGTCAGTGGCCAATGATTAAAAGACATAAATGTGTATATGGGGGGGGGGGGGGGGGGGGTTTGGACTGCAAAGGGGCAGCAGGAAG
>JAACJT020002036.1:27032-59680 GCA_009936485.2 Gymnarchus niloticus
GGGCAAACTTGTATTTTGCCATAACAAATCTGATGGCACATTGCTATGTGGTAGTCCAGCCCAAAAGAGCATGTGTGGATAATCTGTACAGAGTGGGCGCAGCAGGAAGAGCAGCAGTCTAATGACTACGATCTCTTCCTGTAGAGGACATGTCATCCTCATGCCTGACTTCACCCTGCCTTTGGAATACTACCTTATCCCCTTTCTTATCATAGTGGGAATCTGCCTCATCCTTATCGTCATCTTCATGGTAAGCGGCATGCGCCCGTGACTTTATTTAGTAGCCATTCTCAATTCCCGGGCATTCAGAATGTCGGGCGGGGGGCCGGGCTTCAGGTTCCTGTCCTCAGTGACCCTCCCCGGTCAGGAAGGACACTCTCCTTTGGGCTTCTGTGTTTCAGATCACTAAGTTCGTTCAGGACAGACACAGGGCAAAGCGGAGCCGCCTCCGCAAGGACCAGCTTAAGAAGCTCCCCGTTCATAAATTCAAGAAAGGTAAGAGAGGCTTGTGCCGGGCATCTCCTCGGAATGCAGGAAGTGTCATTCCCACGGACAGCTCCTGAGCGTCACAAGGCAAATGGCTTGTCGTTAACTGAGCGTCACTTCCTGATACAGCCGTGGGTGGGAATTTGAGTTTTGGACAATTCTGGCAGCATTTGGACACAAGATATACCGTTTTCCATTTCTGGCATCAGGGATTCATATGAAGCATCCATTTCACACATTGGAAATATTAACCTCTAACAAAGAGGGATTATTCCTAGGGGTCCTATTTAAAAACAATCTGCTTTGAATGTTTTAGATAGTTTTATTATTTGAAATGCCTTTATCAACTCCACTGTGAGACAACTACATAGTCAGTGAGTTAGCTCTTTATGTGTATGGGCTGGTAGAGAGAAACCTGGTAAATTTTAAAATACCACCCCTGGATTCCCATGTGGCCTTGTGACTTATTGCAGAGCAGCTTTATTTGAAGAGGCTTTTGTACTCTTGTGAGCAGTTGGGTGATATGAGAAGCCCCACCCACTCTGATGGGGATAGACAGGACCAGGGCGTAGGAGCCAAAAGTTGGGAAGCCCCACCCACTCTGATGGGGATAGACAGGACCAGAGCATAGGAGCCAAATGTTGCTCTTTAATCTAGACCCCAAAAAGATAACCCAAAGCAGAACACTGCTGCCATTTGGTGGCTCCTGATAAACCAGGGTTTCTCCACACACAACCCGGGGCTCTGAAGCCGAACAAAGCCTGCCGATTTTTTCTTAACACTGAGAGCAAAGAACAGGTGGGGCGGATTAAAGCTGATTACCACAGTCTGCCGCTTCTGCTTTCGGAGACGGATGGCGCCCCCGTCCTTCCACTCGTGGAGAGGTGTGAGAGGCGTTACGAATACGAGCCGGCAGGTGAGAATGAGGTGGCTGTTTTTCACCCCGGTTTGACGAAAGAGATCTCTGTCTGCTTCGCCTTTGCGTCTCACCTCTCGCAAATACCCAACTGCTCACCGCCCTCCGCCTCTGTGGTTCGCTGGAAACCACAGAGCAGTGGTGAGCCATACGTTTTACCAGCTGAGAGCTGGTGGCCCCTTCTCGAGCAGGGATGACCTGACGTTACAGCTTGTCTCTCACACACATCGTTGGTTGAACATGCTATCTCCACCGTATCTTCTTTATAGGCCAACCCCCTCCCACCCAAACAGACGCACACCCAGTTATAGAAAAGCCTTGGTAATGGTAAGGACCTCCACCAACACCTCTCCAATTGGCCATCAATTGAGATGAGGCTCCAGGTTCATCATAACCCTGTACTGGATCAGCATCGATGGTGGATGGATGGATGAATGGATGGATGGATAGATGGGTCAGTTTAAATGGTACTGTAAGTGCAGCCAGGGAAATTTGAACCCATAACATGTGCTTCTGGTTGGTTGTAGACCAAGCCCAGTCAAAAGCAGCAAATCCGGCCTGGCAGGTAGACAGTATTTAGGCTATAAATACCCTCTGCATGTCCAAGAACAGCCAGTGATTAAATTACTTTTTTAATATATAGAATATCCTGAATGGTGGTCAGCCTAAATGTTCTATGATTTCTGTGCTGTTACAGGAATGTTTAGTGTAATTAGCTACTAATGGTAAAGGCATGCGTAAAATTTTAGGTATGACGGCACATTAGTACAATAGTAAATTCTTAAAAAAAAAAAAAAAACTAATTTCCTTCCTTTATAAAGGAACTGAGAGCCTTGACTATGGTTTGCAGTTTTCATGGTGTTAAACAGAGGTGATGACACTACTCAGGCAGGCTTCTGATGTGCAGATTGCAGGGACGGACGTGATTGTGCTACTCCAGAGCATGTGCTGTCAACAGGAGGCTGTCTCTAATTAAAGGCACAGTGACCCAGCTGTTGGTACTTTCTGTCTGCCCAGAAATCTGTCACAAGACCCAGAAGTGACCCCTGGCTCTTGTGGCTCCCCTGGGGCAGAGTAAAAGCCTGCTTTTCCTGCCTGGTGTTGGCGGTGCCTCAGCTGACGTGTTTTCCCCCCACCCGCACATCTGCACCCCCCCACCCCGTGACTTGTCCATTCTCCTGGTTCAGGCATGCGTGGCTGCATATGACTCACGCCGCATGTCCCTCTGCTCAGATGACCCTGGTCTGCACCGAGCAGCACAGTCACTGCTGTATCTGTCAGTTAGTCTCAACTCCACCTCCCGCAGTGTCTGTTTGAAAAATGCACATCTTCCCAAAAGCTTCTTTCCAAAGGATATGACCATTACCGAACTTTTCCCTTGCCTCTGAGTGACAGAGGGGGAGTGGCTTTAGGATCCTACCCCTAGATGGAAAAGTAAGGCTGCCTGCTTCTGTAAACACTGACTGGTGTAGTTGCCTCACCAAAAATAGCGTGGTTCCGAAGATGTGCTCATTTAAATAAACACCTGCCTAACGCATGCAGAGACAGATCTGTGTCAGCATGGATAAACGCAAACTCATCGGTTGGTTTAGCTGGATCCAAAGCTCTCAGATTTCTGTTAAACAGACGCTCTTCGAAGACAGCTGACTGATCCGATGTTGTACTTTTGCACCTTTAATCCCTGTTTGTTTCCTTTCTTCTCCGTAGTGTTTGTTTTGTCCTCATGCCTCTTTGGATTAGTGTGAGCTGAAAGAAAATGGTTGTGTTTAGATGCTAAAGTCTTAAGATAAATAAAGGTACAAAATTTTATTTAATCTGAAATGACATTGGATCCAAGCTCTGCATACTCATGAGTGAGGATGATGCCTAACATAACATTCTGTTCATTTCCAGACTGACCTTGCCATGCTGGCTTATACCTTTTAAGTACAACTGACAGTTTATGGCACGTCTGAGGGTGGCAGCTGAAATCATTATTGGTTATATCAAGCTTTTATATTTAGTTTATTATTTGCTAAAGTGTGCATTTCCCTTTAATATTTCAGAAGCTGTACATTTTGTCGAATTAGTAGTTTGACTTCTACTTACTGGAAATTTATTGGATAGCAAGTAGTAGTAGAATCCACAACAGTGCTGGGAATAGCTAATATGTTCTCCTGCCTTGATCAGATCTAAATATAACAGTTCCCTTCAGTATTTCCTGTCTCAGAGTTGGTCAGATTCCTTTGTAAATGGCCCCCACCTCCTTTCTGAATTGGTTCTTTCCATTCCACACAAAAATCGCATTCAAGGACAAACTCGAGTTCCTAATGGAGGGGGGGGACTCTCAATTAATGCTTCACCCATATATGGTCGCATACCGTCCTGGCATCGTGCCTGATATGGAGGCAGAACGCATTCATTTATAACTTGCGTAAACAGTAGAAGACATCAGAGCATTGCCTCTGTTGGAGAAGGGATCAGAAGAACGTTCCGGAATTTCTCGGGAGTGCAAACTGAATTCCTGTCCATCAGCCTGCAAAGCATTTTCCCATGTATCTTTGGGGCTTCTGGAACTTGGAAGAAATGCACGAGTTATACGTGGTCTTGTCGTTTCAGACTCCAGGAAAGGGAAATGCTGACCTTTCCTGACATGCTCCTCTGTAGTATCTCTCTTTCCTGTCCCATGTAATGAAACATGTTCATGTGTTCCGATCAATCAGACGATGAGCGCATTACAATTTAAATGTGACCGTAATCAGGGATCGTGGCTGAGGGGCAAAACTGTGTTATTTCTTATTGACGTGTTTCTCCTCTCGCAGGGGACGTGTATGATGTGTGTGCCATTTGTCTAGATGAGTACGAGGATGGAGACAAGTTACGCATATTGCCCTGCTCTCATGGTGAGGACAACCATCGTCATGTTTCTCACAATAATAGAAAAAAAAACTCACTTTCACTACAGATAAACAGCCTTTGTTATTTCTTATTGACAATGATGAATCAGGGGCGGACTTAATGATTTGGGGGCTCTAAGCGAACACAGGTATGCCCCCCCCCAACCTATTCTTCCCCATAAAAGCTGGTGCATAAATCATACTATCAGACAAAAAGTTTCAAAGAGCACTTGTTATAATCAATAGCAGACTAGCCTGATTGCGAAACACACAGCAAGTTTTCAAACGGAAAAGAACATTCATTTTATTCAATAGGAGAACAGCCTAAAGGCAAAACACCAAGTTCTGGTGAAAATACAAAGAGAAAACCAAACTGTGGATTAGAAAACTACATAAGAACTGTAGATAGGGATGTGTGTGTGAGAGACAGTAGAACTGACTAAAACTTGATTGATGCTTTGGCCTTAGTAAATCTAACACTTTGTTGGGTAGACTCAGGAGGAGCATTCAAGAAAGAGGAACGTTTCAGGAGTTTCTCCACGAGTTTCTCCACGAGTTTCTTTGTTTCCTCTTTTTTTTCTTCTGTTTGTCTGACCTGGAGGGATAGCAACGTTTCATTTTGTTGTTGCAACCTTATACTACTAGTATTAGCATTTAGGTTTCAACCCTTAGTTTATGAGATTCCTTCTCCAGATATTTTGAATTCCTCGCGAGCTGCAATTGTTCTAACCGGTTACCTGCTACACAGGTTCCAGGGATGATGAAATAGTTTCCTTTTTCCACAAGGAAGGGGGGGTGCATTCAAAAAAGCGCTAAAAAATATGCTTTCGTTTTTTTTATTATTATTAATAAATCCAAGAAACAGAATTAACAATCACCATTGATGTGTAACTTTCATTGGCAATTAGGTCTTTTACAGGGGCCCCCCTTCTAGCGCAGGGCCAAAAGCGGCTGCTTACCTCGCTTATATGTTAAGTCCACCCCTGCGATGAGTATATTATGTTTGAGTTGTATTAATCATATTGATTTATAGTTTTTCAAATATTACACTCAAGCTTACCACTGTAAGTGTGTGGACCCTTGGCTGACCAAGACGAAGAAGACATGTCCGGTGTGCAAACAGAAGGTGGTGCCATCCCAGGGCGACTCCGAGTCCGACTCGGACGAGGGGGACAGCAGCCGTGACGGCAACGAGGAGGCGTCCGAGAACACGCCTCTCCTGCGTTCCCTGGCCTCCACCAGCACGCAGTCCTTTGGCACCATGTCGGCCTCGCTGTCCTACCACGAGCGGGACCTGGATTCCTCTGATTACGAGGACGAGGACGACGGGATGGACAGTAGTTGTAGCGAGGAGGTCACCGTTGAGACCGTGGTGGTCCAGCTGCAGCAATCTCGGCCCGAGCAAGTGGACCCCGTCGTCTGACTCCACAAAATCTCCGAACAAAATCTGCCCTGGTTTTAGTGATGTGAAGTAGGATTTGGATGTCAGTATTACAACCATCAGTATTACGTTTGCCTGTTCTGTTTGCAAATCACTGTCCATGCACATCGGCAACCTGTTTACTGAATGTGAAAACCGTCGATTCGGTGCAGTAGGAGTTGTAACGGGTAAGAGGAATTTCTACATTTTGAAGTATATGGCTACCAAAGACACGATGATTTATGTAGGAACATGAAGAGTTGCGTTGCATATAACAGAGGAATATACTTCAATCGTCCTGTACAAAGTGCTTTTTATATATTATAAATGTGTTAAGCTTTTATCGTCACTGTGAAAGGAAGGTCATGTAACACTGTGTGCTTTAAAAGCATAGAGCTTTCCTAACACTTGTCATAAATCATGAAGGAAAACAATGTGTACATACGATGTATAGAATTCTACAAGAAGATATAGAATTATAAATCAACTTTTTCAAAGCAATGACACACTTTGTAGCCTGTAAATGTGAAAGCCTCTGTATCAGAAGGTAGGGCAGTTTTAGAGAAAATTTAAAAATGAATATGAACACAATGAATAAAGTCTTAATTTAATGTACTATGCAGCGTTTTTTGTAAGTCATTTATCCCTAAGGTGTAGCCGTTTTAAAAGTAGGCATAATTAAGAAGCTTATGTGAATTTCTGTGTGGTGTGAGCAAGCCAGCCATTAGTAGATCAGTATTCTATGTTCATGTAAGGCAAATTCTGCCAGACCACTCATGGAAATCCTGGCAATTAATATTGAATGTTGTGTGTTTCAGTTGGACAATGTGTTTTTTTTTTTTGTTGTTTTTTTTTTGTTTTGTTTTTTTTTTTTAAAGTGAGGAGACAAGTTTATGAAGACTACACTTTTAATTTTTTTTGATTAGTGGGTCTCCTTCACTCATCTAATCATTTTCATAAAATGTTACAATGTGAATGTCAGCAAGAATGTGCAATTGGCACATCTTAGCTTTATGATGTACTTTCTTTGGCAACAAACTGCAAAAGTCTTGACTTTTATGTATAAATTATGCATGTTAAATTTATTGCTCTGCTTACTTCCATCTACATTAAAGTAATTTTCAGTTAGAATCCTGTTGAATTATGTTTTTTTTCCCTTATAAATAAACTGATTTGTGATCACTGCTCTTTCAGTGTAGAAAGCAAAAACATGTGAATTTGATTTAATGAATAGTAGATTTCTATTTTGTACGTTAAGAATACGACCAGAGTATATTTCCTGTAACAAGCCACTTCTGGTTATAGTCAGTTATAGTGAAACACCTCTCTTGTAATTATTTCCACATCTAACACTTTGTGAAGGGTGTCAAATTTAAATGCAAGTTATTGGTATTTTGTGTATTTTTAATTTATCTTAGCCAAATAACCTACCGTGGTTAATGTAGCTTTATTGATCATTTAGACTGAGAGCCGAGCTGTTGATGCCGATTGAACCGCAGGACCGTTTTCTCGCTTGAACAGGGTAGCTCATTATGTTTTATGAAAATTCGATCAATGCCACAGATCCAATCAATGCACCTAAGATGCAATAAAACTCTTGCTATTTATACTGACCCTGTATTGTACTCCTTGTACATACTACCACTGGGTAATATGAGAAAACGTTAGCTTTCATTCCTGCTCTGATGACACTCAAATGTATTTTTCTGCTGTAATTGATTACTCATCTATGGTTATTTTAATCAATTGCTTCAAGGAAGTCAACACCTGGATGAGTGAAAACTGTCACTTAGCATGGAAAAAAAAGTTCTTTTGGTTGGAGGCAAAAGAAAACACAGGACTTTTGCGCATGGATGCGATATCAGTGACATGCTTCTTACAGTTGTGGAACATGGCCAATCTGAGGCAATCTCTCAGTATTGAAGATACTGATAAACTAATACATGTTTTGCGTACAGATGGCTCGATTAGATTAGATTAGACAGACAGACAGACAGACTTTATTGATCCCAAGTGGGAAATTCTATTACTGCAACATTCTAGTGTCAAGCATAATGCGCCACTAAAAAATCTTCCAGCTAGCACTGTGATTAGGAGTGTAAAGTCCTAACATGACCCCCAGTCTGTGTTCTTTTCACTGGCTTTGTCAGGTATTCGACTAAGTTAAAAGGTCTTTGTCATACCTATAAAGCACTGAAAGGTCAAGCACCAGTCTCCATAACTGAACTGGTTGTTTACAATCCAAAACGTTCAATTTCAGATTATAGAATGCAGGTCTCCTTGTGATCCGGCATATAAGTCAAATAAATTGGTGTTAAAGTCATTGGTTACAGGGCCCCTAGCCTATGCAACTGTCTTCCAGCTTATGTTTGGGGTGCCTAGTCAAAGTTTTTAAATCACGATTGAAGATGTACTACTTCAGCTTCCCCACATCTGAAAACATCTCTCACTTTCGTTATGGCCTCTACTATTTCTGTACATGCCCTTGTGGTCCTCTGTGTTTGTCAGCAAGGCATAAACATCTGCTCTGACCATCCATGCTTTCATTTCCTCCCTACACATCCGGATGGACCCTGGGGTGCGTGCCATCTGAGTTGAGCACTGTCTTATTCCCATAGATCCAAATGTGACATCGTGGTCTACAATTAAGACGATCTTAGGGAGATCAGCTGGAGAATCGGCTTGTGGATGAACTGGACTATGAAATATACCTTGCATCTATAATGAGCTAACAATTTCCTTGCACTGTGTACTGCTAGCATGTCTAATGGGGTTAGCATGCCATTTGACCTTAGACACACACCGGATATTTCTCCTTTTTTCTGCTCCTCTCCTCCATTGTCTTCTGGCCTTTTCCTTTTTCCTTTCATGAATGTAATGCTGTAATTATGACACTCCTGTTAAGTGCCTTGAAGCAACTGTGTTGTGAAAGGCACCATATTAAGGAAAAAAAATTAAACTGCTTTTCTCATAAGCTTAGACACCATCAGTGTTGCTCTACTTGCATTCAAAGAATGTAAATCCCACAGAATGATTGGCTGGATGCTCATTTGGCTAATATTGGATGATGTCACTGCAGTCATATCAAAGCTGCAGCTGCACTTCATGTAAATGACCCTTTCTACTTCATAGGTTTGATACAGACTACAGTAGTTGATCTATAACATGAATCGACTGTGTAGGTCTCACAGAGCCAAACAAGTACTTGAAATATCAGTGTTATGTAAAAAATCAAAGCTCTGCTCCATTTTTTTTTTTTTTGACAAATACACCATATTTTAGAGAATCTCAACATCAAAAAAGTCTTGGGAGGCTGGTGTGTTTTACATGATCCATGCCATCGTAGGAAGCCAAGAACAAGTTGTTTGCGGTGTACCAGGGTATAGACTGTATAGACTGCTTTCATTGGAGAATATACATGGATCAGAATATAACATTATGGCACATCATTTGGACTTCTGATCATGACGCATCATTCACACAAATGTGGACATACTTAGCCTGCTGTACTGTTCCAAAGTCTGCACTCCATTATGCTATGTAAGTGCAGTCTTTACATCACCACTCAAACACGGCGTTCCAGTTGTCCTGTCACCGTCAAGGTGGCGACACAGCAGCACTGAATGCCCAACAGAAACCCATGATGTAGCCTGGACCTCAGCCCATGCATTACCATTTTGCTGCATTCGCCTTCACGATGTCTCTCCTATTCCCCCTCCTATTTGGGGGGGGGGGGGAGGCTCACCTTACGCGCAGTTTCTGTTAGCGCTGTGTTTCTCTCCCCACAGCGCATACCTAACTGCACCACCTCCAATTACACCACTGACGTTTTCGGAATAGTTTGGCTTTGCAACAAGAATTGGCCAAAAAGGATCTGAAATGTACAAGAGAACTACTGGGAAGTGACTTATCCACCAGTAAATGGTGAATGCTGTAAGGGATACTGTGTAGTCATCCCCCTGCCTTGTGTCCTGTACTGCCTAGGATCATGCTCTCCTGGAACTCTGATCAAGATAAGTGGTTAGGCTCATGGATGGATGTGTATTGTATCACACAGGTTAATGCATTGATCAAATATCGGATGTTTTTTTTCTTGTTTACAGCTGCTTTGTCCACATTTTTCTCCATATTCTGAAAATGCTGTTTATACGCGTTAACGCATGCACAAAAACACCAATGTAATAGAACTGACCTACACTACACAGAATAATTTGTTTACATTGCCTGTTAACATTATGTTACAGATCATTTGGTGTCGAGCATTTTAAGGGAAAATGGCAGTTTAATATTATCTACTGATTTTGCAATATTGGTTTATGGTTTTCCCTTATCCCTGACATACTACCCCTGCATTAATTAAACACATTCTGATGAGATTTATCAACATTATCTCATAATTTTCCCATAAATGCTCTGTTTCTAGTGATGACAAATATTTAGCTTTATTCTACAGTAGTTTAAGAATTCTGGGCTAAATTCAGGTCAGTGAAGTTCAATTATTAGTCTTAAACAATTGCACTTGCTACTATGTATAAACAGTCCAATGCTTACTATGGATTTTATTTCAATATTTCACTCAAATATTGAATCATTTTCCTCTGTAACAAAAAATACATTAAGTTTACAAGAGAAATGAGACCGAATGCAAACGGAAAGCAAAAATTAAACATACCAAGCAGTGATAATGTTTAATGGGATATTGCATTAATTTCCAAATACTCACAAAAATGCAATTCTTTGCTCACTCAGCATTATCAGACCTTTTCTCTACAAAGTGCCAAGACTCATTTTATCGCTCAAAAAAGTACCTCTTAAGATGCCTTTGTGAATGTTTTTTAAGTACATTACATTTTAGCCAAAAATGCTTTCAAATTCTGAGCAAACTTTCTACATTTAGATTACACCGCATAGATTTAAGGCACAGTACATAAAATGGTTTAGTATGTTCAAATACAGCCAAAGTTCAAGAAAAATATCTACTGCAGATAAATCATGTTTCAATGTCATTGGACACAAGCTATTTGGCTGGAGACAATGAATACACCCACCACCATTAAAAGGCAGATTTTGTCTTTCCACTTGTCAAAACATTTTCTATTACCAAAAAGTTCATTAAAAACTAATTAGAACTGACAAAATGCCATCAGTTCATTTGCATTTTGTCTTTAGCCAAAACATTAAAAAAACACTCTACACATCAACCTGCCACGCAGTTTTTTTTTAAAAAGTCTTATGCAGAATATCCAAATAAAGGGATTTAATTTCCAAATTCTTAGGAGTAATTTTGGGTGAGACAGACGTGAAGGACCATCTAAGGTATCGCTGTCATGGTGGACTTCACACATTCTTGTGGCTATATCTGACAACTCTATGCAATCAGCAATGACTTACGCCACCAGTGCCTGCAGCCATTTGTCATGTGATTGGTACAGTAATAGTTAGCCTTTTTAAAATTACGCTGAACAGGCAAAACGCAAACATTGAGTCTTAACACCCATCAGTTCTACGATCGAGGAATGACCACATTACAAAGGTTAAAAAAAAAAAAAGCACACCTACAATTTATCTGGTTGGAATAAATTTATTTGATCTGTGTGTAAACAAGGGTCATTTCCCCCCTCAACGTTATGGCATTTCTTGTGCATATTAAATCTGATGAATTCGACCATATCCCAGATAAGAAAAGTTTAGGGAAAGAACATAAATCAGCAATGTTTTGATTTTAATTCATACATATTTGACAAGGCCTTAACTGTTAGAGCTTACACTAAAAGCGCTCTTAAGTGTGATTTTCTCTTTTGAGCAGAGGTTAAAATGCATTCCCAAAGAGCAACAGATCATCTTAATTATGGCACTGGATACACAGAATTAAATTTCCAGAAGACAGTGAGGTTCTTATGCCAACCAACACCATTTCCCTGCAAGTGTAAGGGAATTGCTTTTTAGGGCTTCATTTTACATTGGGCATGTTTAGTACCATGCTTTAACAGACATTTTAGTGTCACAGATGACTAGAGCACAGAGCAATTTATTCAACAGTTCTCTCCACAGCAAGGGTTTACAAGGTCAAACGCAATCAATTAAAAAAAAAAAAAAAGTTGACAAGTGAGGAGACTGCCACTCCATCAGATTAATGCTAGGATCAGCAGCAAACATATTACTGTCATTTCAATGTCAGTTGTCTTGTAGTTAGCAGACAAAGTCTTCCTTTTCGATGTTTAAACAATCCCTTCAGGCAATTACACAAATTCCCAAGCCGCAGCTAAAATTGGTCCTATGAAAAATGTTTAAATGGGATACACTCCAGATGGTTATTTACTGTCCAAAATGGCAGCCTTTTATAAAATAAGCAGGAGCTCAAACTGCCTCGAACGTAACAATGGAATGTCCATGGAGATTACAGTCAGGGATATGGTGAAAAGTTCGTTTGAGAAACGTCTACCTGCAATGATGCTGATGTGCTGTTAGTATATCCCCAGAACTACTTAAGACTACACCCATGTAACACCAAAAAGATGCAGGATATCACAACTCAAACTGGAGCTCTGCAAAAAAAGTTGATATATTATGGGCAAGCCTCAATGTGATGGTGTGCCATGAAAATGGTGTAAAAAAATGCTAAGGTAATACAGAAGGGAAATTTAAGTTTTGGCAGGAGTTCAAATGAAAGACAGACCAATAAGGTAGAAGATATGCATGCATTTTCCCTCCCAGACATGCTCTAAAAAAGGAAGACATTATGAGCTTGTAACCGCTCAAAGTGCTCAAGAAGGCCATTAGTCAATCCAAGACTGCTACCAGGCACATTCGATAGTTCATCAGTTCAAGATTCCTTCGTTAGTTACTCACTACAGCCCTGTGTTTCACTAAGCAGTGCCCAGACTTGTAATGATGAAATTTTACTTTAAATAAGGTGGTTGCATTATGATAGTGTATGCCATACTAAGGTCAACAATGAGGCCAAAGCAGAATTGGGTATACAGTGTAAATGCATACAAATTAAAGCAGTATTTGGGTGGGAAATTAGCAAAGGGTGGGGGGGGGGGGGGGGGAGGGGGAAAAAAAAAAAAAAAAAATGGGAACAGAAGCATCTACCAACTACATCAGGTAGTTCTCCTGATGCAACAGGGTGATTATGAGCTGCTAGATGGGTGGGGAGGAGAGGCTGCTTAATATCCAGACTTCCTCAGGTACTCAGCCATGTGAAATGCTTTCTTGTTGAGCTGCCCTCCATGGACACCATCCTTTCCCATGACTAAAACCAATGCTGGAGTACACAAGAAAAACAAAGAACAGAAATGAACAAACTTTGGAAAGGAGAAAGTGAACTGCATTCCCCCATTACCATAAGGATACATAAACGACTGATACCCCAGAACCCTTTGCGGCCATTAAATGTCAATGTTAATGTGAAAGGGAAATGCAACAGCTTTTTTTTTTTGCAGTTTTTCCTCTTTTTTTAAACCAAGCCTGACTAAACTAGAACCCAGAATCTCTTAAGTATTTTGCCATTGAATATGCCTTCTTATTCAATCCGCCTCCATGGACCCCTTCCTTGCCCATTACAAGAACCAAGACTGAAAGAAAAGAGGGAGAGAGGGAAGTTTAGAGAAAGAAGTTAGTGCAAAGGTTAAGACATTAAGATTTAAAAGTTGGAGACAGTTAGTTTTAAAATGGATTTTGTAACAACCCAAAATGAATGAAGCATTCATTTTCCATGCCCTCAACCCTAATAAACACCTGAAGAGGTTTACAAAAATTGTTAGTAACAGATACTGATGTTAAAACTAAGAGTACTGAAATCACAATGGGTTTGCTGACTTAAATTGTTGCTTAACACTTCAAATGGAAACAGTTGCCTCAATAAGCATCTCACGCAACTTTGAAATAGAAAATTCCAGAACTCAAGCTTATAGTAGGAACCAACACTATTTGAAGCTTATTTCAGGGTCACAATTTCATCTCATGTCATTTTCATCTTTTGCCTTTTCTCTTGTCATATACTAATGTGTTAAGTCTATCCAACCTGAATTAAGCACGGAAAACTTCACACTAGATGACAAAACACTTACTATTCCATTTCCAGAGAACGCTGCTAAACGTGCTCAAACATACACAGTTGAGATATTGGGTTCTTCACCCATGACCCATGCAGCATTTCCTTCAGGAGCAAACTATGGAACCACAGTGCTCATCCACAGCTGTAGTGCCTAGCCAAATTTAAGTGGCTATCTGGTTAATACAGCCTAATTTTTTTTCTAGTTATCCTTAAAACTGTTCAAGTCTTCACACCCCGATTGGCAGGATTTACTCTACAGATAGTGGGGTATACCAAGTCTAAAACCACCCTATGCAAGGACTTTCAAACAAGATAAGCTGCTTATGACTAAAAATTAAGTCAATGAAGCTTCATTAATATGTTGGGTGATTTTGTTTTGCAGACAAACTTGACATGTACCAAACTCCCACTGGCATAAGGAGCATCAAGGAATGAAACCATCCTCATGTACACTTCACAAGGGTGTTCCCAGAAATTGACACTTCAGAGGGGTTACAATTAAAAATTGGAGAAAGTTTTCCAGATGAAACTTCATTAGCAATCTTCATGCTATAGGGTGGCAACCATCTTTCAGGTAGTTTTCCAGATACTGAGCTTAACACCTCCAAACGTTGCCTTTCAAACCAAAACTGAGAAAGGGGTCATTCCAAGCATGGGCTCAGTATGGAAAGAGGGGAACAGGGGGTGAGTTAATTATCTAGGATTAAACTTTTAGAAAATGTAAACACTGATCAGTTTTGTAGACAAAAGCTTTGGTTGACAGTGTGTTCAAGTGAATAAATTCAAACTCTGGGCCTGAAACAAGAAAGTGAATGCTTCTTAATCAACCAGAAATTCTTCCTCCCAAAATAAAACCACTTTTACAGTGCATGGCTATTAAAGTGGAAAATACCAGCATTAGTCAAACAAGTTTACAACCATAAGAAAATCCTTTAAAGGGTGTCAGACTACCACTAACACTTACCCATGAATGTACAGCAAATGCACAGGCAAAAAGTCCATAACTAAGTTACCACTGAAGAGCATGGAACATTCTTTAAGACTTGACATTTAAAAGTTTGGCTGAAACCAAACTATGAAAATTTCATTGGAATTGTGTAATTTAAAGTTCAACCAGATAATACTGCAAAATAAAGTGTAACATTACCCTTCAGATGAAGTGTTAAAAATGGCAAGCCAATTAGAAAGGGTTTGGTTCAATCTAGCACTGGGGAAAGGCAATTTCCATATATACAAAAATAAGTAGATAAATGAGGTTACCTTTGGCAGCTCTGCCTACAGAAACATTATATGTTGCCTCGCCAGTGTGACTCTTTGTCCTGATGTCCATTGTCCAATCACCATCAACTTGAAGGCTGTCTCTGATCACAGAGCACTTCTTTTGACCTAAAGTCAAACCGTTGGTGAAGAAACTCTCTCGGTCTTTTCCTACTACGACATCAATTTCTTGAGGCTTAAAACAAGAAAAACAAGACATTACTCTCCTTAGGAACCATTAAAAACACATATGGCAGCAAAGCAGGCTTCGTACAATTTGCATCCTTGATGGCAAGTTACATGTTATACAACAGAAGAATAGTAATACATTGGGATCAATGTGTAAGATTCAGTGTTTTATGTTGCTAGGAAACCACAAATTGGGAATACCCTAATAGATTCAATTTTCACACTTTAAATTACCTTCTCCAGAATTTGCAAGTCCATTTGTTTTTGAGCTACAAGATGTAGACAACACACTTTGTGCATGTCCTCAACTAACTGCAAAGTAACAGTAGTCATTTTAAAGAATGACATCCGGTGCGTAACAAGTCAACTTAAATCAATGCCCAGACTCATTTAACAAAACGCTATGAATGGATACATGAAAACTTGCTAATTAAAAAAAGCCAACAGTACAACCCCAACCAAGCTGGAAACAGAAACACCATCTAAATAATGTAGTTTTAAAAAAAAAAAAAAAAACCAAACATCAAGTTCAAATACTACATCTAGTAACCAATCTAGAGTCCCCAAAGAACAGCTACTTATTTGATTCCTCCATGCTGAGGGTAGCTAAGGTTCTGTCAGTGAAAGGAAAGTGAAATTTGCTACATACTTGGGTAGCATGTCGTTAAATGCTTCATTACCTTTGACTTTTCTACTCCAGGGGAAAATGTACTGGTATTTTACCAAGTCATTTAATGCATACAAGGAAACAGAAAATCTACTACAATGAGGGCTTTTGAGCAGGCACAATATTTATATCCAAAACCATGAGCTGGCCACAGAGTCAAGGTTCACGAATCTAGTTTATTCCAGGAAAAGTAACGCACTCAAGGGAGTTGTTTCTAAAGAGGAAACAAAAAAAAAAAAAATTACAGTTTTCAAATTAGCAAGCAAAAAAAAATCTGATCAGTTCATGATGCAGTTTGTTGCAGGATGAGGACAACTTCCCATCCACAAAATAGGCAGAATCATTTTCAGTCTTTCCTACTAATGCATGCCTGGCAGACAGATGACTGATTCAGCACTTATTTTTAAAGGAGAAAGTAATCACTTCAGCAAATACTGTTTAAGTGATGTTAGGTGTTGCAGCTGGTTCTCCAAACTGTAAAAGCTTACCCACTTCAAGGATCACAGAATTTTACTGTATTTTAGTTATGCTTATAAAGTTTTGATCAATGACTCCTTTTAAACAGTTTCATCAAAAAAATTCCATAAAACTAATCAGCATATAGGCGACAGGGTCAAGACGACAGACTGACATACCAATCAGTATTGACCTCTGGGGAAAAGCGATAAAGTATAGGTCATTTGAGTACACAAGACCAACAAGTTGGTTTTCCCCGCATAAATGACTTTAGCATGCAATTTTGGTACTGATTTTCTTGAGTACGGTTCATCAGCTGAGTAAAGAGAGTTCATGTAGACTAAACCTAAACATGAATCATTCCAATCAGTGCATTGTTAAGCTATGCAGCTGAACAACAAGTATAATTTTGAGGAGAGTCTTCTGATGTCTATTTACAGGAAAAGTCTGAAAGCAATCCAGACGTTCTGCCCTCCCTAAACTATGATTATTCTGAAATACAGCATGCAGACGTTGAACAGGACTACATATGAAGAGGGGCTGGTTGAGGTATTAAAAAAAGTTCCATTTGGTATTAAAAATAGATGGACACTGACTGGAAAAAGGAAGGCAGTCTGACAAAGATTAAAATTGCTTAAGACATTTCCTATTTTAAAAGCAAAAAATGTGCACACGTGGATAAAACTGCGTTCAAGCGGAATTGCCTTTAAAAAGTTTGTTCCTCGACGGGCTCCATTAACTTCACAATCTCGACTTGTAGCCCAGTGGTGCGCCATCACTTAAGGCGACAGATCTGATTACATCTGTATACCTTCGGCCCACTTTGAATACGAAAGAAACAACTGGGAGCAGTGGAAACGTACACCGTACAGGGAGAGGGGGGTAAGAGCTCAAAGGAATCTAGCTGGTGGCACACTGCAGAGTCCATTCAGGGAAATGGACTGGGGGGGGGGGGACGGGGGACGCCATCTTGGAGAAATGGAAGGGGAGGGGTGGTGGTCTGTGAATCCAGCATTATCCTGTACAGCAGCTACGACCACCCAGGGTCACGGCCCTGACACAGCTGGCTCTGGACTTTACTCAGATTTCCCTAACCAGTTCACCCCTCCACGCCTCGGCCAGCCATCAACAGCCGACCACTCTGTAGAAATAAGACAATAATAATAATAATAATAATAATAATAATAATACAGAAGAGAGAAGTAAGACAGAAGTCCGTCATCGGCCCCCCCTTCCCCAGCCACCTATTCACTGAAGGTTAACGGGAAACAGCACTTCCTAACGGCGAGGCGGCGCTTTAATTTCAGTAGAACTGATTAAAAAGCTGATCAGACTGGTAAAGGAGTCGCTTGGCTGTACAGACAGCGGGCCCCCAGTCTCTGGTCACCGGTTAACCCCCGCGGAGCCGCCTGCCATGGGCTCCCCTCCATCAGCACCCGGCATCCGAGCTAGCCCAACTCGACGAGGCCCCGCTCCCCGGCATCCTCCGGCAATCTTGACAGACACCCCCGGTGGTACCCTCAGGCCTTATCCTTACCGTTATATTGCTAAAAGTTCCCCCGGGATACGCCGCCCACACGTATTTGGCGTCCAAGTGGCCGACAATGGCCGCGTCCTGGCAGCTGCCGTCGGCCATCAGGTTATCCACGTAGCTTTGCCAGGACATAACTGCGTCTTCTACTACAATGGGCTCCTTCTTTTATGTGTGTGTAGATATATAAAAAAAATAACACGCAGACGCACGCTTTCCCCCGATAACACTGCACTAGCGTTTCTGTAGCGCTGCAGGTTCTCCAACAAAAAGGCCGACTGCAAGCCGCACCGCGTCGCCGCTTTAATGTGCTGGTCTACAGGCAGCGAAAAGGGGGTCGCGGCGGCCGGTCAATGCCTGGGTGTAGTCCGGCGCAAATCACTCCGCGTCGCTGTCATTTGGCTCTTTACTGGGGACTGCATGGGCAGGCGGAGGAATAAACGGGATGGTTCCCGACAGAAGTGTGGATGGTAAAACCACCGAAAAGGGGCTCATTTAGAAAGATTTTATTAAGATATGCCTTCTTCGCACAGTATTTAATATTCCTTTGTTATAATGTAAAATATTTTACTATGGTATTTACCGTGAAAATTCTGGCGCTGTAGGCATTTACATATTCTTTTAAACTTTCCTGTTTGTTTTCCGGTTTTCGTATCATTCTTTCAAAAACAGGATCATACTTGTGATTTGTATTTTTAAGTAAAACAACTGGAAACTCCCTCGTAATGACATGACAGTTAACGACTCTGCTCCATCTATCTATCTATCTATCTATCTATCTATCTATCTATCTATCTGAGCCACAAATCCATGATTCATAGCTGAGTTCAAGTTATCTTAGACTGATTTGCATTACTCATCGCTATATTTCAAGGGGCATTTTCGAAAGCGGGTTTACATGTTACACATAAACCTGAATACTAATTGTATCTTGACAAATCCTAAAGTTAGGCTTACAGTTTTCTCCAATGAGAATTCAGGTTTGACGATAGGCTATAAATTGTTACAAAATTTCGTTAAACTTGTACAAATTTAGAACCTTTATCCTTCAGGATTTGTTAAGCCCGCTTTCTGGAACACCCCGTTGGTGTTTAAATTAATAAACCAGTGACTAAATAATAAAACATTCTTTTTCAGATGGAATTTATGGTCGAGTCTTTGATTTTTACACTTTTTTTAGGTAATTTATCTGGAAACTTAAAAAGTAACGAGTACCTGAATATTAAGACTATTCGTTAGGTGCAGAAAATCATTGACATAAGATTGATTAGCTGAGGGATTTATCTTTCTACAGCTGTGATGTCTCAGAATGGTGGTCCTTATTCTGAACAAAAAGACGCTTGATTTTCCGGGGTTTTTTCTTATTAAGTTGTGAATTTCAGGCAAAAACTCAATTATAAAGACAAAGCTTTCAAAACAAGTCAGAGAAAAAGTAATGGAATGCACAGTTTATCGGAACGTACGGAAAAATATTTTAAATCTGAACATAACGCATCAACAACCAGATGCACAGAAATAGGAGGTAATTGTGCTGACCGCAGTCCTTTCTATCAGCAAGAAATTGAATGCGCATCAGGCCACTCTAGATCAGGTAGATGAGGTAATCATTCTGGACTGGGTATAGTCACACTTAAGGAGGAAGGGGGGGAAGGACACCATTCTGTTAGAGGGCTATCTAGTGCCCTGACATAAAATATTTGCATTTTATAGCCTGTATTTTCAGAAACACATTTTGTTTGTTTATTCTTCAAGGAAGTATTTTGAGATTTTATTTTATAATCATGCCTATGAATTCACCTATTGTTAAAAACATCAGGTTTTATCATACTCGTAGAATATGATAAAACCTGTTCCATTCAACGAACAGCATTCTGTAATTGCTTATGCATGCAGAGTTATGGTGATCCTGGGTACAATTTAATATGCAAAGGGCACGGGGCAAGATATACTCTGGACAGGAGAACACAGGATATTTTTATTAATATTACCTGCTTACCAAAAATCTGATATGTGCACATGAAATCCAGCTTCCATATATATTTGGACAGGATTATACAAAACTACATCCTCGTAAATCTCAGAACTCCGAACAGTTTTGGACTTTTGCCTTGGCTGAATTTCTGATTATACATCATTGTTACATTGGTGAGGTAATCATAACAAAGACTCCAGCCTGATTATTCAGTTTTCATTATACGATTATGTCAGCACATATTAATCTAACTTGCTCATGTGTTTCATATGCCCGGTGCTACTGCTACACTACCAGCCAAAATAAAGTAATGAGTACTTCACTTAAGATTGTACAATGAATATTTGTCCATTTTTCTATGTTGCATAGTACATCAGAGTAAGAAATCATGATGGTAATGATACTGCTTACAAAACTGGGTAACTGGGTGAGCAGTGAAATAACACTGATTTGCATAATCAATGCAAAATATATGGAAAGTTCCACCTGGAAGCATTATTTGACATCTTTATATTCACAAATGTAATCTTATTTAGTTTATTATATGTATATGGACTTTATTATATACTGTAGTTCCATAATTCAAGTGTTTTGCTTCTCAATGAGTAACCAATCATATTTAATGGTAATTTAATTTTTAAATTGTTTAATCTAAACAACTGTCACATGATTGTATTCCCGCTTAGTTGACAAAAAAGAAACTCTACATTACTTAGATTGTACAATTTTTAATATAGCTCCTAAACATTGTTATACACCAGAACATTTCAGGTTTGTTCAAACTATGCACAAAGCTATATGAGTAGTACAAGAAACTTCATGATGCCATTTCGTATTTATAACATCTATTCTCCCGTTCTTTTTGTCTATTACCTTCAAGAACCAGTACTGCAAGTAAATCCTGCATCGCCTTCCATTGCTTTGAAAGAAAAAGTTATGTGATATTCTTCTGCATGCTCAAAACCAAACAGCTCCTTTAAAAGATTGTAATTATACTGCCTCTAGTCCAAAAGACAGCTTCTAAGTTTAACTTTACCATAGTAACAGTTCCTGCAGGCCACGTCACTGTGTTCTACGGATCATTTGTTTGCAAGACACCACACCTTGTGCATATTCAAATAATAATGAGGCAAAATGGACATGACTTTTTGAGCCTTTGAGTGATCTTTATGGACATAACACCACAAATGATGTATGTTATGCTTTCTGTACAGTAAGCAGTCTCCTGCTACCTAAAACTTGTTAATATGGAAAAAATATCATCAATGGTGTTAACAATATAAATGACTACAATGAGACCTCCCTCATATTTCTTTTACAGCGAATCTCTATAGAGTGAACTCAACATATAAGCCATCTATCTTCTCTTGTCATTGAACTTCGACCTTAAGACCCTGACATTCAACTACATCGAGCCGGACATTTGCTATGTGAGGGGGAAGAAAAAAGTGTCAGTGTGGTGGTGTTTCTTTTTTTCTTTTAAATTGAGTTTTTTACATTGAACCCAGCCTTTCCTGAACCCACTTACATGGTTACACTTAGACTCAGTGGGTTCATCAGTCTCATTAGGACCAGCTGGGCTTCATTAACTGAGAAGTCTGTGGATGCTGAGATGCTGATCGAATCACCATGGCAACTTGACATCAGGCAAACCCAGCCCTCTCCCCAGTTGCTGGTTTGAATAAAGTACAAAAAGGACTTCCTTTCTGAATCAATTGAATTCAGCATGAAAAATGAGTATTATGACATTGGTTGCTGCTGTCCTCTCCCCTGTCATGAGAAACTTGTAACTTAATCTATATATATATAGATAGATACTTTATTAATCCCTGAAGAGAAATTCAGGATTCATTATTTATTATATAACATATTAATATTTTATTATATAGTTAAATATAATCATTATAGCCATTCATTATTCGATTTTATTTATTTGTAACTAGTATTTTAAAAGCTGTCTTTTCATTAAAAACTAACTGGCAACTCAAAATGTCTTTGGCTTTAAGTTGGATCAGATGATTCTTAGGGGCACTGATTAAATAAATTACTTACAGAGTATTGCATATTGTACATATATCGTATGGCTTGCGTGAGCAAGAAATTCACTGCACTTGTCTCTGCGACAGTGAAGGTTAAGAAAGTTAAAATATTCTGTTCTTGTGTAATTTAGTCTCTGGTTTGTGAAATTTCGAGGTCTATGAGTCACTGCGATATAACCAGTCTGAATTAGGTTAAATGTCCACACCTGCATGTCTGGTTACCCATGACTGAAAATGAGAAACTTTCTGTCAACAAATCAATGTTTTATAAAAAAAAAACTTCTGTAATCCAATACTGTTGCAATTTATCCTATTGATAGACACTTTGATCGTCATTGCAGTTATATTACTATAATATAAAACAGCTCTTTAACAAAAGATTATAACGATTATAAGCTTGCTACGACCAGCCCAGCTCAATTACCCCCTTCAGGAATTCCATTCCTGGTTTGGTTTCCAATACATTCTGTTAGCATATTCTTTTCTTTTGTTAAGCACGTCTGCTGTCCTGTTTAAACATTGGTATAGTCAGGGTCCATCCTGCTCATACTTGCTGTCCAAACACCCCTGCATCCGACTCCACTGTTCCCACTGGTGGGTGGTGAGCCTGCAAGATCACAATGCACAGCAAATTTGGCTGAGCACAGCCAGTTTATGTGGGTAACTTGGTCATCAGTCACTCATTGGTGAACACCACCCCCAGGCCTGAGTAGAGCAGTGGATCCTGGGATACTTTTTCCAGGCAGCGTACACTGTTTTTTCTTGGTATCTTTCGTGGGGGTCTTTGTTAGTTTATTGGAATTCAATTGACCTGTTTTCTGAAAGAGTTATTAGGAGATCAAACTCCAGGTGACGTAGCTCTGTGGATCACCGAAGCACACAAACTCCTTCACTATACTAAGATAACCTTGTGTGATGTGGAGGGTGTGGGACTCTGAGGTCATGGTGTTCATTTCGAAAAGTGTGGATTGATCCGTTCAGGTCAGGGGAGAGAATCTGGCCTCGTTGAATTAGCTTTAGCACCTCAGGAATCTTCTGGAGTAATGGCAGGAGCACAGATGAGTGGTGTGATGATGATTAGTTTTCTGCCAGCAGTTTTGTGGAAACTGAGCAGGTCACTGATGGCTAAGCAGGAGCAATGTCAGTCCATGTGACCTGTGGTTTATCAGTCATTCCCTGTGTGCCTGAGTAATGGTTGAAATGGTCCCTGCTTGGTATGTGCCATCATGAACCTCAACAGGAGAGGCAGTATGAAGATGACATTGATGATTCACTGAATTAAACTCATTCAAGTCATGATCTCCATGTAATCCCATTGGACAGATCTGAAGACAGATTGGTCATATCTTTACAACTTTCTGATCACAGATAATCAAAAAGTATTAAAAATGCAAAGCAAAATACAAAAATAAATACAAAAAGCATGGAGGTCTTCAACTGCCATGATGGTCATTATAAATAATGACAAAATCCAGATGTGAAACTTACTGTGACACCCACCCCAAGCCAGTCTATGGCAAACCTGCCATGCCCAACCTACTCCCATTCATCATCCCCTGAACATTGACCAGCTGTGCCTTGTTAATTGTTATCAAGTATAGTTTACAGCCGTACCTTGTGGATCCCCTACTTAAGCCCTGCAGTTTAGTTGCTTCCTTGAGGTACTGTGTTGAGATCATTATTGAGTGGTCCTGATTTGCTTGTAGTTTGCCAGTATATGGCCCTGATTGATTGACTTCTCCTGTTTTGATTCTGTTTGCTGTGCTCATTGTTCTGCCTTGGAATTGATCTATTGCCTGAGACCATGACTACATTTCCTATGCTCCACTGGTTTTTGGAAATCCTTTCTGATCTGGCTTTGACCCTACTTCTATTGACTATGATTAAACCATGTGATTCTGCTATTGGATCCTACTGTGTTCTGAATTGTTATGCTTGCATAACAATTGCTATGCTTGTTATGCTATTTGTTAATTAGGATCTATGTTTTGATATTGATTATTAACTGAGACTGTCTTAATTTTTCATGTTAGGAATTTAATCTCCCTTGGAGAATTGCCTTGTATTATCAATTTATCCATGATGATTTGACTTCAGTTGCTTAGTCAGTTTTCAAAACAAAGCTAACTGCTATTGTAGATGGAGACATAACGAAGTATTCCTTATTCACACATTTATTGGCAGCATTGATTGGTTAGTTCAGGATACTCTCACCCATGTCTCATTTGTTCCACCACTACCTAGATGTACTCTGTTTTCCAGTCACAAAAAGAATCTCTAAGTGCTGCTTATTACCCAGCAGTGTTGTTTTTTTTTTCATAATGTGACAGTGCAGAGTTTGCCCCAGGTGGAGAACGCAACATTTGGCTCCTCTGATTACTCACTGAAGTCCAAAAAACTATCACCACTGTAAGGACCAGCTCTGAAAGAAATGCTATTGTTTGTTAGGTATAACATTTTATCAAAAGGTACTTTCATACACTATGATTTTTATGGGACTGAAAATCTATTCATAAAACTGGATATTTTTTTACATAAGCAATTCAGGCTACGTACCTTTTTTTTTTTTAAACCTGCAACATCAATGTCCATTGTAGGAGTTATTCTTTTCGCTACAGTATAGACAAATTGCAATGCTTATGTATGTATGGGTGGCTCAGTGGTCGGCATTTTTACTGACCACCAACAGGGTTGGGGCTTCAATCTTGCCTTGTGTGTAGTTTGCATGCTCTCCCTGTCTTACACAGGTTTCTGTCTGCAGTCTGAAGACATACGCTTATGTGGATCTCTACACATAGCGTTTGTGTATGCATTCCCCCCAGGGTGAACCCCCGTCAAACATGTCTGTGATAGGCAGCTGGAAAGTGGATATATATGAGCAGTTTAATGACTTCAACATTAAATTGTAATTTAACTTCCCTGTGATTCTTACATGTACAAAAAAGCCTGCCTGATAATTTCACTTATTACTTTGGTGCAAAGTCCAGCCCAACACCTGACTGGTGTTAAGTCAGACATCACAAGGAAGTTAAAATGAAATACGCATGTCAATAGAGCCAGGTGATTAAAATGTTGCTTAACTTAGACATCAATCAGTCCACAGTGGTGCAGGGTAACTAACCTTCAAAGTTTCTTGCCATTTATGACTTTGATAGATATTGAAGGTGTTCCTTCAATTTATTGTTTGTGCAACTCAACAAAATATGTTTTGTATGTACGATCCAACTTCCTAGTAAAACAACACTGGGTGCTAGACAATCTACTTGGTAGGGAATATCCCCATTAATTTCCCTTCGGGGGTTAATAAAGTATCCATCTATATTGCCAATTCTGCATGGCATTTAGAAGTCCTCAGTAGCCATAATTTCCTCTTTGAAAAATTACAGTTTACTTCACAACTTTCAAAATTTTGGGTACATAAAAAGATGGATTGTACTATTTATCAAGGTGCAATATTCCTAAATTCTGGGAAGACAGTCCCACTGTGTCCTTTTCGCGGGAGTTAGCGATGGCTGATTTGTTACGATGTTGACCTTGAAATCTAAAGGGGTTTCCTCACGCAGGTTTAGATCTCATTTGCAGTGTGTGGCTCTCCATGCTGATTAATAAAGTTAATAAACTCTATGCTAGAAAATTGTGTGCCACACAGAGTAATGTATCAAAGATGGAAATTACTGTTACTGTGTGTTCTCGTTCAATGAATTAAAGTTATCGAAAAACTGATATTTTTTTCATTCGTTTGTGAACCAAAACACTGGTAAAGCTATCCTTCCGAAACAAAAAAAAAACTTCACAACAGGGTGTATTCATACCACCTGGTGGACACAGTCTGTAACTGCAGAGGAATTTCAGAACGCTTTAGCAGGTCTTTCTGCCTTGAGTGCCTTAATTCATAGACGTTGCTTGGAATGCTAGCTTCTGTTGTGATAGAATAAAAAGTAAATGATAGACAAATAAGACAATATTGTTAAACTATGTATACTCTGCATCCAGGTGGATTATAATGCATACATTTGCTTTTCAAAAACTGAAGTTAGCATGTGCATTAGCAGCAGGAACAAGTTTCAAGAATGGTTTTCCTGGTGCCTCAATCAAAATGGCACTTGAAAATCGAATAAAAACTGTAAATACGGAAGAAACTGTAGACTGGAGTAGAGTAAGCAAATAAGTGACACGTAATCCTTCTTGAGCCATCACACAATATCATTTGTCTTAAACATTGTGAATGATAGAAAAAAAATCCTGGGAAAATTAGTTATCATTATATTCAGCCATAAACTGACTAAATTATTTGCAATATTTATTCTCAGATATTATATTACACAAATGAACACAAAGAAAAGTGATCATAAAGTTACCATAAGATAATATGATCCAGTTACTATATAAAATCTGGAGATCCAAATAAAGGTCACTTACCACTGTTCATCATAAATTTCCTGAATTACATTTATTGGATATGCAAATAATCCAAGTATAGGTCCATCTTACATTAACTGATGATCCATTACAGGGTTGCAGTGAGAATGCAGCCTATCCCTGGAAATACATGGAATGTTGTGGAGGATAGCTTGAATGACATGGAAATGAATTGCAGGGCACACATTCACACACTATGGTTACTTTAGAGCCGACAATTTCCAGCATCCCTGGTGTTAAACCCACACACTGGGAACATGAGCAGAACATGCAAACTTCTCACAGACAGAGCCATAAGTGTGTACAAGTACATTTATATTATACATCTTCAATTATTTTGGTAACTGACAGCATAACTACTGAAATGACTACTAATTATTAAAGTGCAACTAGTATTGCTCATCAGAATTATTTTGGGATGGCGTAATTATTGGTCTATCAGAAATGGTGTTGCTTCATTGTTTGTTCTAAAAAAATTGAAAATTCATCTTCTGCATGTTTGTGTAGCATACGTGGTGTTCCTCTTCATGACTAACTAGGCAGGACTATGTCAGAGAGATAAGATTTGGCTTGGATTTGTTTGTGTATTACAAGCCTGGAGAAAACCAATCTCGTTTTTTCATCTGTGAACTAGACCATGTCTAAGTAAATACTAAAATAAAAAGAAATCCTGAAAAAACAATTATGAAAATACACCATAATCTATAAAAAATTGAGCTGACCCTAATGATTACATGATTACTATCACACTCTCTAAGATGAAATACAGTTCACTGAAGAAAATCTGAAAGGTTTTTCAAGTACCAGGAATGGTGAAAAACTGAAAATTTATTTATAGAGAATGTATGGTATTCACAAGACCCTCTCAAAATTAAATTGACAAAGTGTACATCTGTATTCTGTTGGAAAATTATACAAAACAAGTTGTGGCTTAACAGAGAAATCCCTTGTACACTATTGACACATTAAGCTGAAAGGCAAAGGTGCACATAATATAACAGACAAATATTTTATACTCAAATGCACTCCTCAAATTTTCATAAATAAATTGGACCAGATACAAAACAGCCTTTCTTGCTAACCCTGCATGAGGACTACAACAATATATTAGACTAATATGTATCCATATCATAACATGTAATATTTACAATATTACTTGACATTTCATTCTGATGTAGAGAAATACAATCAGACCTGCAGCTCTTCATGTGAAAAATCATCACCATCCTTTAGTAATTTTAGTTGTTACATACAGACAAAGCCAAAGGTATCTGCACCCTTTCACCTTATTGAAACTGAAAAAAGTAACTGGCACCAAACATTCTTTATTCCATGTAGCAGACACTTTCTGCAAACCAGACAATGCAATACACCAATCTTGGGTGTTTCACAAGCAATATCAAATAAATGTTGTGTGAGCAGTATTAGAAATAGTAAGGTAGACTTTGTGGTAATTAGCCAATCATCCAGTAATATGGAGTGGAGATCTATCTGTCAACACTGCACCTTCTGTTTTGCCTAAGGCTGGTCCTAAAGGCATCTCACTCATGAATAAATGCTTCAGTGAGTGTAGACATGCTTGAGGAAGTGTAGGGAAAGAGAAAACATGCAGGCAGCAATATGAAACATTATAAATAGAAACAGGCAGTTGCATTAGCAGGTCCAACTGGCAAGATAAAATGTCTTAGAATAAGAACATCTCCTGAATAGACCTGAACTGAGACAGCACAGTTGAAACCTACACAGTCAAGAGTTAAGAGGAATATACACTTCATCATATGACTGAGTAGTCGGAGCTTTGCTTTAACTGGATAGAGATATTATTTTCACTCATCTTCTTGTTGTACATCCTTACAAATAGTTTGCTAAGTAGGCTACAGACAGTGCCATTAGACATCAACAATAATTTGTACTACAAAGTTATTAAGCAGCTTTGAAGTAATTCAGTTTGCATAATCTTTGTGTTTGAATACTAACATATAGTTGCTTCCTGGTACTTAAAATGTGGTGTATCTGTCTGAGACATATTGGAAACTGCTTATAACAGCCAAGCAGCTCCCACAGTACACTGTGACTGCTGGTAAAGGCCATGTTTTTGGAGGCACATCAAGTCAATAAGTAGCAATTTATGGAATGTAGCCTACGATAAATCTCATGGGCACAATACTGTCAACAGGCTGTGACAGATAAACTTAAGCATTTCAATATTGCACACTGTGCACTTCAGTTCAAAGTTTACATGTGACAGCAAGTACATTTTGAATATAATTTTTGATCCGTTCCCCAAATGTTTCCCTACCAGTAATAACCTCCCAGCTTACCTTCAATTCATTAAACTGATTAAACATTAAAATAAATTAAAAGTTGTAAAAGTAGGAAATTCTACTTCGGCCCACGTAAAATTACAATTTCGGAAGTTAGAGAATTAAGATATTTTAGATGTACAGCCTTAATGGAGTTTAAAACACAAAGTAAACGGAAAGGATTATTGACAACTAGTGGTGTAGAGTAAATATTAACTTCGTGGCAATTTAAATTTTAAATAACGCAACCAACTGTTAGCGAATTTACGTTACTAACTAGGTGGAGTTAACATGGCAGCCAAGTTCTTAAGAGGATTATACCACTCGAATCGCCCCTATATTTGATCTATTGGCTAGCTAATTGACAAAGCAGTCTGACAGACACTAGCAGCAGTGCATTTTTGTTTATCAAAAACAATACGGTGTGTATATAAAATTGTGGACATCGCTTTCTCTGTCAACTCGGAAAAAACTCTGTTACGGAATAGAAATCCCGCCTACTTCCACTTCCGGTATGACGTTGACGAAGGCCGTTTAAAATACGAGCGTACGTCGCGCGGAGATTGGTATTCTTGGTAGCTTTGCGTACGTCAAAGCGCAGCCGTCCCAGAATGCACTGTGGTTTCTCTTAGCCATCTTATCGAGTGGGAAAGGAGAGGAGGGCAGTCGATTTGTGAATTACAGCCCCCTGGATGCTAGGGGAGAGAAGAGCTGGAACTATACATTTACCTTAAAACCCTTTTTTCGTTAGACATTTTTGTTTCTTCTGTGAAGCGTAGTCGAAAGTCGCGTTTGTCACCATGCGGAACTTGCTGGTCTTCAGGTAGAAAAGTGCTCTTTTAGAGAGTAGTGGGCAGCGGGATCGCCTCAGACTAAAGTAGCGGCAGCAGCTGGTGAGCCGTATCTGCGACAGCGGCCTGCTACCAACTCCGGAGCCGGGACATTAGCTACCCTGCGGAGCAGGCCGGTTTTGACAAGCTGCAGTGAGGGAGGCTGCTACACGGCTCGTTGTTAAGAAGATTTGCTCTTGACGGAGTATGTTAGAGGCATAAAATGCGACTGTGTCGGAGAGGAAGGAAGATGACGCATAATCGCATCGCTGACAGTTATAAACTGTGAACTTGTTACCATAGCGTCGTGTTTCGTTTGCCCAGCTCCCTTATCGATACGCGTATCTCAGATAAACCGGCGTCGTTGTCGACGTGAACAGTCGGAATGTCTAAAATGCCGGTGAAAAAGAAGAGCTGTTTCCAGATCACCAGCGTGACACAGGCTCAGGTGGCCGCCAGCAGCATCACCGACGACACCGAGAGTCTGGACGATCCGGACGAATCGAGGACCGAGGATGTTTCGTCTGAAATATTCGATGTGTCACGGGCCGATTTCGAGCCGGAGGTGTGCGACCGGAGCTCGTCTGAAGAGACCCTAAACAACGTCGCCGAGACGGAGGCCCCCGGCGCCACGACAGTCCATATACCTCAAGACGGTCATATACCCGCCCTGTCGGCTCCTTTGAACGGGGGCTTTGGGTATAGGACCACGCTGGTGCCCGGTGTTGCGCAAGTTCATCCAGACGTTTTGGGACCCCCAGGCCAGCCATCTGCTGCTCCAGTCTCGATCGTGCAGCAGCCAGCTTCTCTTGGGGGGGCAGGCCACGTGACGGCGTCCGTGTCGCAGCCAGCCCCGGTCACCCACGCCACTAGTTCAGTAGCCAGTACTAGCAGTTGCAGTTCCCGTTTCAGGGTCATAAAACTCGATCATGGATCGGGAGAGCCATTCAGGAGGGGACGGTGGACTTGCATAGAGTTCTATGAAAGAGATTCGGAGGTTATCACCAGGACTGTGGATAGCATTAGGCATAGCAGTACTTTGGATCACAATATGGATCGAGATAGTGGGCTGGGGGCCACGGGAGGTTCGGTTGCAGCTCCTGCTGTACACTCCACTCAAGGCCCTGAGTCTACTGCAGACAGTTCTTTTACGGCCCATCTGCCGCCTGTGGAACTGCAGCAGAATTTCAGCGTTGGACACCAGACCTCCAGTGGAGCGGTCGTGCATGGCTACACCGTTATTCCTGGCAGCAAGCCGATGGCGGTTTCGACACCTCAGCAGGCACAGGTCAGTGCGACACCAGCTGGTCCCCAGACCCATCTCCTCGCCGGCCACAATGGCATGCATCCGAACGTGCAGCCGATGCAGAAGTCCCCCAGCATCCCGCCTGTAACGCAGCCTCAGCAATTTGCTTATCCACCTCAGCCGCAGGCAGGTCAGCACCTGCCCTCGTTGGTACCTGCTAGTCAGGTGGATTTCAGGCAGCAGCACCTGCCGGTCATGCCGCCGCCAAGCTCTGCTGCCCAGGCTGTCCCGGTGGCCACTCTTCCAATGGGGCCATCAGTTAACCAGGGCCCATCTCCGGTCATAACGCCGGCATCTGGTGGAGCTCAGGTGTTGGGGCTCCTCGGGCAGTCTGGAGATCCGGTGGTGGGACCTGGTGGAGTCTCGCTGCCCGGTGGCCAGTCTGCGCCTGCTCAAGGGCACCTGCCTCAGCCAGGCATATTGGGAAGTGGTGCTGCACCCGTGCCCAGCAGCTTGGCCCAACAGCAGCAACCCCCTGCCGGTCAGCGCCAGCCTCTAGGAGTTGCTGGCAACACACCAGTTTCCATTGGTTCCCACACAGTGGCCCCCAGCCTCCAAAACGTGCCTACTGTCATACCTAGCGCCTCCAGTGCAAGCTTGACTATGCCAAATCAGACCCCGCCCTCTCTGGGGCAGTCTCTTCAGAGCCAGCCACAGGTGGCTCCCAGCGGAAGTGTGTCTGGCGTGGGGATCCAGAGCCTCCCTGTCAGCTTTGGGCAGGCCCCAGTCGCCCAAGTGGAGGAGAACCGGAGGAAGTCTGATGTACTACCTCAGCCTCCTGTCATCTCTGGGAAAGATGTTGTGAAGCCTTTGATCCCAGAAGGCCTACAGCTAACAACACCCTCCGTCAACACCCTGTTTGGGATGTCCATCACCATTGATGGAGATGAGGACAGGTAAGGTCCTACGGCTGTGTGTCACAGGAAGTGGTAGCAGGAATCTCAGTAGTAATAAAGCTTACCTGTTGTCATCCCACTCACAACCTCCTTTCTTTTCCAGTGATAACTGTTCATATTGTAGCTAGAAGGTCATGGGGATATTAATGTTGTAATGTCAAGTAGTGTCACTTTTGATGTGTTTTTGCTTTAGCTGTATGTGTGATGGGAATTCCTACTTGGTGCCAGTAGGAGATAAAAATCCCTTATGTTATAATAATTGTGTTTTAGAGTCAGTGATTTTAATCACTTCTGGATCGCATTGAAACCAGAAACAGGCCCAATGAGGCAGCAATGCAGCGAATGAAGATTCATGTCAGCGAGTGACATAACCTGGACAAAACCGTTCTTGCATTCGGTGTGCCTTCTCATTTGGGGGATTTGGGTGACACCAGTTGCTGCGGGGTATCGGTGTTGAAATGCCACGTCGGAGCGGAAACACGAGCAGGGCCTTCTCCAGTATGAGAGCTTTGGTGCTTGTTGGCATTGGAGCAATTCGCAATGGGAGCAACTGGGCCAAGCAAGAAGCAACTGGCATACAGGAAAGGAATGTGCGTGAAGACGAGAGCTGTTTCTCATTAGGGTGATGCGGTACATAGGGCTTCATAACTACACACGTGCCCCACATCATGGAACTGTCCTATGGAGTAAGTGCAGCTAAGTCGTTGAATATCAAATGCAGCGTTATTGTTCTGCCTGCCTTAATAGTTGTTTCTGTCCTGTTATGATAGTCAGAACCTGCATTAATTGCTTTTGCCGATAAGGATGTGTTGTTGGCTACATAATCTCCTGGGTTTTTTGTGTCCATTTACTGCAGAATGTTAAATTTGCAAAGTAGGCAATGTAACTTACCCTTTATGATTGAAGTTTTTTTTTTTTTTTTTTTTTTTTGCCGGTTTAGTTCTGAAGAGCTCCTTTGTCGCTCTTATTTTCGTCGCTTTTTTTTTTCTGTCGTTTGGATTTTGTACACTAAGCCGGCGCGGCCCC
>JAACJT020002037.1:0-13162 GCA_009936485.2 Gymnarchus niloticus
TTGGGCAGGCTTCGAGAGGCGGTGGAGGACAGGGCGGCCTGGCGTGCTGTGGTCCAGGGAGTCGCGAAGAGTCGGACACGACTGCGTGACTAAACAACAACAAATTCAGCTAGCACATTACATTTTCTTTTGTGTTAAATGGTATATCCAGAGGAAGTTTGGGGGGTCTTGAGCAGGGGACAGTGCCTCCCCCTCAATAGTCCTACACCCCCATTGTCTCCCCCCAGGTGAGTTTGCTTTTTTAACTTGTAGTTTGATTTGTGGCAACACGTTTTTTTTTTTTTTTTTGTTTGTTTTTTTAATATAAGCCCCTCCAACAGAACAAACTGGCCCCCTGATTTGAAATGGTCTACAACCGCCACTACATATGATCAAATACATAAACAAAGACAGTGGCCAGCTGTTTGCTGAAGAGACATACCTGCTGTGGAAGACAAATAATCCTGGTAACTGAAACAAGGCCATTATGTCTGGATATATACATGACTCAGACCAAACACAGTGGGTTTCCAGCTACAGTTTCAAATACTAGTTATAATGTATGGCTATACTGCTAAGCTAACAGTGGACTTACTAGCATATGTTGCATACAAGCCTATCGTGTGAGGATGATTGATTTAATATATTTTTAAGTGGCCCTAAGGACTATTTCTATGGTTTTTCACTGTTCCCCTGAGGATCTTGAAAAATAATGTAGCATGGACCTGACACACTTCAGATAAAACCCCTAAGGCCTGTAAAGACAGGGAGATTTTAACTGAATTCCTTATTATACTACTGTAGTAAACTGAGAAGGCAAGCATTGCTGCATGCAACACTAAGTGCCACTCCAGTACTGCCTCATACTCCAGACAGGGAATGATCCAGCAGATCCCTCATCAGTGGTGCTGTAGAATTTTAATGTTAATCAAGGTCAAACAGAAGTGCTATTTCTGTGGAAGGTCAGTTTTCACCACACACACACACACACACAAACATCAGCTGCTCCGGCAAAATGCTTTCAAGGTCACACAGAGGTCATATCGTGCATTCATAGTTCATATTGAAAAAACTATTACAGTTTCCTCAGTGGTGTGTGCTTCTGTGTGCCAAATGTGTTTTATATCTTCGAAAAGATAAGTCAACATTTTGTACAGCCTGTAAAGCATTACAGTGACTTACAGTGACTTATATTTATGTGCTGATGTTAGAAGAAAATATATGCTATACACCGATATGCTTTATGAATAATTATTCATAAGCATAAGGATTTATATGCAACTGCTCTGCCTGGAGTAAACCCTTTTTGCCCACTTAGTCATACACTGTTACGTAATGTGGGTCAGGCAGGTGCTGAAACAACATGGGCTCTCTTGTCTCGTATTACCCATTTTGCCTAAGGTGGCATTTGGCTAGAAAGAGTATGTGTGGTTATTCAATTTATTTGATACTTGATGGTGTAGTAAAATGATTCACAGGGAGGAGCTATTCCACACAGCCTAATTACTTTCCTAAGTGATTGACACATTACACACACCATTACCTGATCCTTTGTAGACATTTTATAATGTTGTTTGTGTGTCACATTGTAACATATATGTGTGTCTGTTTTAAACATCTTCAGCATGCGTACATTATTAATACCAGGTGTGCATTTAAAGTGATTCGATTCATTACCTTGTAAATTCTTAACCTTTTTCCTTACCCTCAGAGTAACAATGACTATGGATCCTCAGATGGGACACTTTTAATATTTTCTTTACAAAGGCTACACACTACTGAAGAGTGGTTTTAATTAAACCAATAAGTAAAGCCTGAAGAGGCAGACTGACAAGTGGATTGCGCTACATTTCATGTGCAGACAGTAGCTAAATGTGCCTTTTCTCCTTGAGTCGATGCAGTATTTATAGTAGGGTGATTCCGGCTAACAGGATCAGACTGGATTGAATTCAGCCTCTGGGAAAGGGGCGATATTTAATTGAGAGGTCCCGCACATTGGGCTAAATTAAAATGCCTGCTTCCCAAGAGGAGCGGGGGCGGTGTTTGTGCTACGGAAACAGTCTGCAGTGATGGGAAAAAGCGCCCTGAGTGGGTTAGCCCCGGATATACATGACACTTCACTCCATATCCACATTTTGCTGCCGATTGCACTCGGCTTCTGAAACAGTGAAAGCGATTTCTGAGGTCCTTTTAATCTTTTGTTGTAGTGGTTTCTACTGTTCATCAACTGATTGTCATGAATCATTTGCTCCCACATATTTACTTGAGCAAGCAATAATCCAGCTATAACATTGATAATAAAGTAACATAAATCAAAGATTAAACTTATTCAAGTATCCCATTGTTTTATTGTTCTGAGTCATCTGAGCAGTAAAAATATACATGGGGAAAAAGACTTAATTTAATAGTCGTTTGAGAGATCAACATAAAGACACACAAACCTTTTATTTACATGTAATAAATCATATGTAAGCAGTAAATGTCATGTGGTATGTTTCATAAAAAATCGTCAAAGCTCATCTTAAAGCCTGTTATAATAGCAATAATATTTCTATCATTTGATTTTGAAAAATGAATTCAAATGGAAGCCTAAAAAACAGTAAAAAAAAAAAAAAAATCCCCTTGCCGGGATAACCATGGTTAAGTGAAACCATGGAGGTGCTGATTTGAGCTTACATGCTACATGTCGCCCCCACCCCAGAGTCTTTTTACTACCCCACCTCCCTTGGATGCTCTCGTTCACCCCCAGAGAGTATAAGTGGCAGTGATATCCCTCCTGAACAAACTCTGTGAAGTCATGCAGCTTCAGCTGACAGCTTCCATTCAGCTACTTCTGACTCTCCTTCAATCCCAGACAAGGAGCCGCTCTCAGCTCCACTGCCTCCATCTCAAGGAACTCCTGAGAGGACGACCCTGCCTGCTGGTAGGAGCCATTAGCCTTATTTATAAACACCACGCATTCTTCTCTGAATAAAGGGATTTCCATTTTGTTTTATTAAACGCACTCGTGGCCTCAGCTATGCGGATGCAGCGTCAGCTCCCTCGCCCCGGCGCCTGACATCACGATAAATTGAAAAGTTGAGTAGAAAGGACGCATCATCCATCTTGAGTTCAAAATAGCAGCCTTTGCAAAACAAGAACTTACCTTTCCAGGAATGCTTGGGGAATTGGGAGAAGGGCAGCATTAACTGGGATGTAATTAGCAAACCGAAACACTCTGCAGTTTGGGAGGGTGCCGCCCGAGATTCGGGCGAAACTGAAGAAGTGGTTTCCATGAACACCTCATAGCTACTCTCCCCATCTCTAAGGTCGTGTGATTATTTTGGGTGTCGATAGCAGAGTAAAGACGAGGTGAGATGGTGCTGACCTAAGACAACAGCACTGCATTAATATCGGCCATATAACAGAAGCCAGGACCACCATGGAGTCCTCCACCTTCTGCGCCATTCTCTTCTCATTTCCTCTTCCAGACATCCTCTCCTCCCAAGCTTTTATCTCCATCAGGACAGCCATATAATAGCCCTCAGAAAATAAGGAGTGAGTAACTTTATTGTTCAAAAATGGAGAGAAAAATGAGATAAATGTGCATAGAGAAAGGGTAAAAAATAGAAATTTTGAGGTTGTTCTTGTCTGAGGATGAAGCTGGGGCGTCACATGCAGCCCACCTTAACAAGTAAACAGTTAGTAAAGCAGAAGGAGGGTAACAAATGGAGACAGAGAAGCCACCAGCATGAAGAGTAAGGACAGGAGCGTCACTGTGACAGAGAACAGTGAAACAGAATCGTCTTTAAGCAGAGCAGAATGCAAGAGGTTTTTACTGATAAAGGGAAGTCCTTGTACCACCTTGTACAATGCCTATGGGAAACCCGACTGCAAACTGACTAATGTGGTACCAGGACGCTTGCTGTCTTATGGATTAGGGCTGATTTGAAAAAGAAGTGGAGGTGAAGGGACTACTGGGAACACCTGGTGCCTGGAATGTTGGCATGGAGACGGTGTGAGGAGCAGCAGTATGCAGCTAACTAAGCTAATGCTTATAAATCAGGGTACCGTGTTTGATGTGGCAATCGTGTCGGGTTGCACGTAACTTTGGGCTTATTTTACCTCCAGATTTTGTGGCAGAGACCGGGCTGCATATGGCGTGGAGTGTCACCTTCACGCAGGGGGACTGATGTTGTCAGAAATCTGTTGTTTTTTTTGTTTTTTTTTTTAAGTTCATGTGTATACTTCTGGCTTGCTAGGATGTTTCACACGACTTCAGATGACAAGTGATGAAAGATTCTCTTAAAACAGCAACGTGCATTTTTGGGGAGCAGCGTGCACGAATGGCTGGAGTAATAAGCCGTTTTCTCTGACCTCTCCCAACAGACATGTGTCCTCCCTGCTCACACCGTGCTGTGAGGAGTCTGCCCACTTTAAAGGGGAGGTCCGAGGACCACATGCTGGACCCAGTCCAGCTAAGCTTTCCAAACAACCCAAGTTGCCCCCCCTTAGAGGCCCGCATCCCTGAGGTAAACTCACGATTCATCAGTCAGTTAGCACGTCCTACCTTTCCCTTGCCTGACTCCGACATCCTGATCCTAACAGCCCTGGAATCCACAGACCGAGGTGTAAGAATGCCCCACATCCATACCCACCGTCCAACCCCCAGAAGACCTAGGGAAGAGGAAAGGGGAACCGGTATGTTCACTTACGATGGAACCCTCAAGGCCTCAAATCGTCACCTTAACAAGGGGTCTGCGAAGCAATTGCAGGTCACCGTTGATCCCTTCAAATACCTAAATGGCTGAGGTGAAGCCCTCGTCAGTGTTGCCAGGGAGACTAATGGGTACTTCAGAGGCGCTGGGGACCACCTGAAGGAAAGATTCAATCAGAAAGCATGCTATCTGTCCCCTCGCCCCCCCTGCTACAACTGCCACAGGAATGGCTGCCCAGTCCTCCATCTAGAAGAGCCCATGGATGACAGCTTCCTGTCATTTCCTGAGTGCTCTCTGTCACTAAGAGGCATCCACTAGAAGTAGATAGCCAACATGGACCTGCGCAGGTTGCCTCAGGGTTCATGAGCGTGACACAGACTCAGTCATCTCCCACTGGATGACGGACTGCTGCGGCGCTTGGGAAGAAACTTGGTTCCAAGCCTGCATGCCGCCCACCATCGCGGAAATATCAAGAAACTAACCAGACCCTCAGTATTCATCCACATAGAAACCGGATCAACTTTTCTCTTCCTTAATCTCAGTGGAAAAGCCAGTGAGACTCTGGAGAGAAATTCACACTTCAAAACGCGTAAATAGCTCTCACGTATTCTGCTAAGCGGCGAATAGTTACTAAGTAAACCTCGTCAGTTTCGGTCGCTTTAAACACATCCACTCCCTTGAGCCTCACACTTCTGAGAGACAAACCAAGAATCACCGACTGAAGTGATTATTAAAGACGGATTAAAGATATTTAATTACACTGAAATGTTAATTTTTCAGAGTCTAATTAAGCGGCAGCCGGCGGCAGCGCTGATGGAACATAAGGAAATTTAAACCCCCCTCATGCTTTGTGACAGGTTTTAGTTAAGCGTCTCCTTCGTGAACCCGTAGGAGAAAGCTGCTAAAGTCACATCATATGCCGTTTTAATAAACCATAGCTATTGGGAATGGCGACAAATGAAAACAAAGGTAAAACAGAAAGTTCCGCGGTTGCAACACAGTAGAACCAACACAATCACCCAGGATGACAATTTATTACTGGCAGGAAACCGAAGGCGCCGACCCATGACGAGTAGGCGTGAGGTGTGGTTTGGGTCCACTTGGGGGTGAACAGAGAGTCATGACTCAGAGGGACTTTTTGCATATTGACAAGGATTAAACATTTATATAAACTAACAGATGTTAGCTCTAACAGAAGTCAGCCAGTATGGAAACTTGTCCTTTGTATTACTACAGGAACCTCCAGCTATTATTGGTTGGTATATTTTAAATTAAACTGAGCCATTATCTTTTTATCTCTTTAAGACTGAATACCCTCTTCTGCTACAAATTACAATTAGACTATAAAACAGAATTAAGAGAGCGCTTTCCACAGAAATGAGGCTACTGTCGAATAGTGTCATACCCTCCATGTACACTAGGCGGCAGAAGGTAGTAAAAACGCAGGTAACATAAAGTGCAAAAATTAAGACGAAGAGCTTAAAGCTTAATATGTCACACACATGTTCAAATCTTGAGAAATATCTTAAACCCACATTTTGGACCCAGTCACGGCTTATGGTAGCAATAGTTTGATTCCAGGTACATATTTCTCATCTTGTGACCCAGAAAACCCCAGCTGAGCGGTGTTATTAGTCACTACTTTTTAAACTTTTGATGATCCAGGGTGTTCCATGCCTTGTATGCTGTGCTTTGATCCAGCATTGAATAAGTAGTTAATGTCTGTAGCCCTGTCCAGAATAAACAATTACTAGACGGAGAGATTAATAGATGGAAAAGAAATGCATGGATGTATGCTGAACAGTAACCAAAATTCTTTTAAATGGTATGTGTATTGTGTGTGTATGGCATACAGTTATATGGTTAAGGCAAATGCACTATTTAAACCAGTTATAGTAGAACAATATTCACATTCTAAAATCCGCATATTTGCACTAATGGCAAAGTAGTGATGTTGATGACTACTGATTCTACCCCGGAGGCTGTTTTCTTTACTATAGAAGGAACACTTAGGTGGGTTAGAGGGTAGCATATAGCCTGATGGGTCCCTGGCTCTGTTTGTTGCATTGACGTGTTCTCCCAACATTTGGGGTCAGTGGCCTGGATTCCATTCAGCTGATTTCATCTCAGTCTTATAAAGACATGTAGGTTTGATTAGTGTCTCTAAATTACACTTATTAGTGTGTGTGTGGGCCCTCTAGTGGACTGGCATCCTCTCTTCTACTCTTCTATTCGGGTTTGCTCCAAGCTCAACCTGAGGGCTAGTGTACGGAGGCGGAACTCATCATGATTGACATACATCCATTATAATTCTTATTTTATTTACTATAAGAGGTATAATCTGAAATAAAATCATAATATAATCAGATATGAACTATGTTACCTCGGTGAGTTTGGAGACGATCTCAGTAAAATGTAATAGTATGAACTTTAAGAACATCAAATTTAAAATTAAAAAAAGAACTGTCAACGTACAATTGATGCCTTTATTTATTGTTAGCCAGACAGAAGCATACAGCATTCTGTTGTAATGAGAGACGAAAATCACATCCTACTCTGGCAGAAATTTTAAGCAGTATCGACACGTGCACAGGAACTTAATGAAGTTAAGGTCGCGCCACCAGTCCACGAGGAAAGCAGCAGTCCGGGGAAATCTCGCGAGATGAGAAATCTCGCGATAGGTGAAGATAGGCCAGCCGCAGCCGTTCACTTCGGTCAGCCCGTCTTTAAACGGGAAGTTATGGCTGAAGACGGCTGCTGCTCTCCCGCTATCACACAAATTGACGTTCTTTCGCGGTCGATTACGATGTTCTCGGGTGACGATGGCACGCTGCTAGCTAGCTAGGCCATGAGGAAGGGTCGGCAGCTGTGCCATGTATTGCTAAGTGAGTACGTGTTTGTCTTAGATAAGTCGGCGCTTGCAGTATAATCAAGTCTGGTTGTTCAGTGCCATTTTAACTTACTGTGTGGCGATGTACCGAGCAGTCGCTCGGGTGTCAGTGTACATCAGACGTCTTTTGGGGTTTGCACCATTTATTTGCCTTGCATGCGTGCGGCTGATCGGCCCGGGGTGGCAGCGATGTGCCTGGATGGTGTTGGGCTTGCATTCAGCGGCCTCCGTGAAATGCCATCCTTCGAGCCTCCACCCTGACCGGCTTGACTTAATGGCCGATCAGCACTAAGGAAGTAGACCAGACTGTGTAATAAGTTCACATTTTGACATTTCTGTTTCCAAATTTATTGAGATCCTGATTTTTATTGGCCTTGTTGTTACTGCTACAGAGAGGTTCCTGGCCGGCAAACAGGGAACGTTCCCACAGCGTCCAATAACGTTCTCATTACGTTATTAACGTTCCTGTAACGTTCCCCTTTTGAAATCTCGCATATTATGTTGTGTTTTGGTATAGATGGTACTTAGGGTAATAGTGAATTGTTTTATGCCCTGTGAAGTATAACCTCAATCAAAATGTTTTGCTTTCCCTGAGCAGATTGCCTGTGTGGTGATTAAGGCAAATGGTTTGATGAGCAGGACAGTAACTTAAGTCTACTATCCTGGCCACTGTTCACCAGATGTCAATCCTGTTGATCATCTCTAGGATTAACTTGATGGACAGGTTCAGCGTTCTGAACCACCGATGACTCTTGATGCTCAATGGGAAGCTGTGGTATCTGCATGGTGCAGCATCCCTGTGGAGACGTTCCGAGGCCTCGTTGAATCGATGCTTTATTGTGTAGCTGGAGTATTGGAGGCACGAGGAGGTCATATCACCTACTAAGGGGGCTGTATTTGTCAACTGTTCTTAACTGATGTCACTGTCGCAAACCTCAAACCATTCACGCACATTCCTAGTGATGTAGCGAGGGTATTTATCCTGCTGAAACCAACCTGTGTCATCTGGGAGGACACTCATCATGAAAGGGTGGACCTGGTTTACCAGGATGGACCAGTGACCTGGAGCAATCAGTAGGACTGCTTCTGGTTAGCTTCTGCCAGTCTGTTTATATTACCTTTCTCCTTTGTAACTTCATAGGTGTGCCATCTGGCTGCGGGGAAGAGCCAGTTATTATACTAAGGGGTGGTTTTAATGTTGTGGCTGATCAGCGTATGCACTACGTAATCATAGGCTCCAGAATTAGACATAAGGTGTTCATTTCCCCTTAAGGTCCACAGTAATCAGTCATTACCTAATTGGCAACGCTAGTCAGATAACATCATCTGACTTCAAATTGGTTCTGCCAAAGTCGTGCAGTTATGTCTCGCGGTGTGTAAAGGCACATTTAGGTCACACATCTGTATTCAGTGTGCTTGCAGTATTATTTTGTCTATGATTTGTATACTTGATTGTCAGACTTGATCAGCTAATGGGACTTAAAGCGTTTAAACGCTCACATGTTTTGATCCTGAAGAAAAGCTGCTTGCGTGCAGAGTGGCGCTGAACTTGACTGGATTCCTCTGGTTTTGCACGTGCCTGTATGTATGTTTGTGTGTTTTTCCCCATCGCTGATGGTTGTTCTGGGTTAATCGTTCAAGGTCTTGCACCTGCACTCCTCTGGGTCTTACTCGATGTTCTGCCTGTGTCAGCAGACAGTATCTTGGCTGAATCGACACTCTGAATCCAGCTTGTAGTGCTAACTTTTTGCACCGCCAGCAGAGTGACCTTACTGCAACATTGTTCTAACATATAGTCTAGACTAGGTGTGAAAATGTCAAAAACGATGTGATGGTATTACCCACCCATTAATTTTCTAACTACTTGTCTAGTACTAAACTGGGTGATGGATTTGGTTAGTAACCAATCCCTGGCAACAGAGAGTACGCGGTAGGGGTACATCCTGGCTGGGATGCCAGTCTGTCGCAGGGCTTTCCCACGGTCAACTTGGAAACGCCGGTTGACCAAATTTCCGGTCTTTGAGCTGAGAGAGGAAACTGGTGTACCTGGACGACACCTGCTCAAAATACAGGCTTAACCTGTGGGGGTGTGTGACAGCATTGTGTTAAATTATTACATCATAGCTGTTTAATTGAATAGGCATTGTGAAAGCACTTGTACAAATTTTTCTGTTCTGAGGTAAAAGCTGCTACTTTAAGGGCAAATCTAACCTGACATACTTGTGATCTCATTGCGAGATTATTAAGCAAATAATTGCGCTCTGACCTTGATTTTGTTCTTAAACAACACTTGCTTTCCGTCGTTTTCTCAACGTTATTCGCAGGCCGAGTTCCAGTGTGCCGTACGATTGGGTCCATTAATCACATTCCTTAAAGCCTGTGCTAATTCCAGCCGCTTCTCGGAACAATGGTCTCCAGGCGGGGTGAGATGCCAGGTAAGGTGGAGTCCTGGCAGGGTTTCCTGAGTCACAGCGGAGAACATTAAATGTTGTTACCGTTTGTCCTTTTGCTGTGGATTAATTTCCTTCACTGTGCAATAAATGCACCTTGAATCCACGTGTATATATTTAGCACGTTCACTGTTTTGCGCTCAAATGAATACTAGAAAGTTCCTCTTTATGCGCAAAGGTTCTTAAACTATAATCCCATCTCTCTGTTACCCCTGACAACTACAAAATGAGGGGAAAAAAGCTAATCAATTATTACTTAAAGTTCAGCAGTGCATTTATCTTTTCTCAGTATTAGCTCACATGGATGTTTTTTTTTTTTCTCCCATAACTTCTTATGCCAGTACTTTATTTTTATCAATTGGACAACAAACAGAAAAATGTTTATCCATGTCTTTTACAGTATGCATTATATCTTGATAGATACACTACTCCAAAAATTTATAGGCCCTGGAAATAGTTTTTGTTCTTTTTATCGAGGAACTGCTTTTGTACCATAGGGCATTCTGTAAATGAGTGGAATCCGGTTTTGCGATTTCTAAATGCACCCGCGCCTTTTTTGCATGTCTGCTTGCAGCACTCGAATCGGACGCTCCGGAGGGCTTGCTGGGTGCGATGTCACTCCCCCTGGGAATGACGCGCCGTGCCCTGAGCTATGACGACGCGCTGGAGGCCCCCATGTCACCCCCTCCGCCCGACATCAACGTCAACATCCTGTGGAACAAGCCGATTATTCCAGACAGGAAATTCCAGCGTTTGGCAGAGGTGCCGCCCACTGATGTCCTCCTTATTCCACTCTCTGAGCTCAGTTCAGATCCCTGAAGTGGAATACAGTTACCAGCAGTAATGAGGATGATCTTAACTACTACGCCACCTGCTGGGATAAGTGGCTGGAAGATGAACTGTTATTGCTATTGTTGTCATCAATAATATAATGATTATTGACGACAACAACATGATGTTGAAATGATGTTGACTCGTTATAACTTGTATCTTGTCAGTTTTCCTAAGTCCTTAATCCACGTTGACAAGATACTAAGACCACATCAGTGCAAACGTTATTCCTCGATATGTCGAACTTTGTTTAGGAAGATGAGTCCGGAGGCTCCCTCCCTCACACTTCTGCCGCTGCCGCCACCGCCCCGCAGCCTCCGGTGGTGAAGGCCAAAGCATCGTCCATTATCATGAACTCGCTCATGACCAGTAAGTGGGATTGCGGCTGTGATGTGTCACACGTGGGTAACGGTAGATGTGCCATCGGTGTTTGTGGTGCGGTTCTTTCAACCAGTTTCTCAGAGGATCTCATCTTATTCTTTGTGGACTTTATGTGCTTGGAATGTATTCACACACAAAGCTGTCTAAGTATCCATTTTCCATAACTGCTTATTCTGTGCAGTCTCACCTCAGAGATATCAGTTCACTTAATTGCGTGTCTTTTGGGCTCTGCGATGAACCACCAGAAAAACGAAATAGTTGCACAGACAACACGTAAACGCGTGAAAGTCGGACCAGGGATCGAACCCACAACCCTGCAGGCGTGAGACCGCAATGCTGCCCGCTGCCGCCTGAATATTCACGAGTAAATTTCGTTCGCTTTTCATACGTCCCGATCCAGAGTGACATGCAGAGCCACTGTGTGATGGGAAATGTGCGCCGTGATACCATTCCCAACACCTGACTAACCCCCTTCCCCAGAGCAAACCCAGGAGAGCATGCAGTGGTTCGAGGTGCAGGCCGGCCTCACCGATGCCGGATACACCCCCCACAAGGGCCTGGCGGCTGAAGAGGCTCGCTACCACCGCATGGCTGAGAATCTACACGTGAGTGTGTGTGTGTTTTGCCGAGGGCGTGTGTGATATACCTTTAGTACAAGATTCCTCGCTCTTGGTCAAGATGCCCTCAATATCGTGAGCTTTCCTCCTCCGACCGCTGTAAACCTGGGTTTGGAGAGGACAGGCCGAATTAAGTCATTCGGGGAAGCCGTGTCCACGGGCCCCAGCTGATTCAAAAGGTTCGTGTATACCCTGGACTGTCAGGGCTGCTGTTGGCTTAGCTCAGTTTATCTGCAGCGTCAGACAGCGTGAGCAGAGAGAAAGTGGAGATTTGGATCTTGTATATTTTAAATTTTTGTTCTGCGCTCTCTATCTGATGGTCTCTTTTCAGTCTGTTTCAGCCAGGTGATCTGGGATTCTCTTGTGCTTAGTACTGTATCTCAGGTTCTGGCCTGCCTGATGCAGCAGCGGTGAAGCGAAATTAAAAATTCGTCATCGTCAGAACAGAAAATTATGACGTATTCTATTTTTAGATCAAGATTGTTTTCGCGGGGGATTTTCCAGATCATTTCTTTCTGGGCAAAGACTTGAACACAGCTGTGGCTAATTTAGCTCTGTATAATTAATCTTAATTCTCTCAGCGTTATGAGTGCACTGGGTTGTGGTGGAAGTGAAGGACTACAAACAGTCATGATTATAAAATGGACGAGTTTCATTTTTGCGATAACTTTTTGAACCTGAGCCAATTTTGATCATTTTTGGCAGAAATACACCCCAAGACAGTTAACAAAACAAGTATTTCCCACTGCAATGGTTTTGTCCTACTGTACCGTGTAAGGCAGGCAACAAGTGATCAACATCAAAAGCAGTCTGGTAACGCTCAAGTTAAAAATGCTGACAAAACATGACGTACGGTTAGAGTGTTCAAAGTGTCGTCCGTTGAGCTTTCACACGGGCCTGCAGCTGTTCAGCCAAAAGTAATCAAACTGATCAACAAAGTTACTACAAAAATAAAAAGTAGTTTTTCTTTACGGTGTGTGTGTGTGTGTGTGTGTGTGTGTATACACAGGTTAGCATCAAATGCATTTCATTCACAATGAACAAAGTCCTGCATGAAAGTAGTTTATAAATATTCTGTGTGCGCATGTTAACAGTAACCAGTTATGAGACAGTGGAACTCGACACTGGTCCGTTCTTGCTATGCTAAGTGCTGAATTTACAGATTCAGCTGTTCTTTATTTCCTAACTCGTCATCACTTATCCCCCCCCCCCCCCCGGGGTGCGTGTTCCTGTTTTCTTTTATATAAAATGAAAAATCAGGGGGCTCAGGAAGAGAAGCCCTCACCAAAACAGTCGCCACCCCCCGGGGCCCCCCCG
>JAACJT020002038.1:0-13162 GCA_009936485.2 Gymnarchus niloticus
TCGGCGCGCCCCAGAGCGGGTGGGTGGGGTCGCTGCGGCCGACGGGTGGGGCGGCGCCGGGGCCCCGGGGGGGGGGGGGGGGGGGGGGGGGGGCAGATACAGATTAGGAGAAGCAAAGCCCCTCAGATGGGATCTTCTACAAAGTCAAAGCTGAGATGTATATTCTGGCTTCTGGCTCATGTGCATTTATACCAGTGCCCACTAGAGGTCTCACAGGACCTTTTAAAATGCAGGGAAACACGAAGTGTTTACAGTGTGTGTGCACGGCCATGAGGAATGACGGTTTCTCAGTTTGCACTGAGACCCTGTCGCTTCAGCCTGACTCACCCTCACACTTGAGGCCCTGGCGGACCAGACCCCAGAGCATCTCGCCGCAGTCATCGCAGAACGCCGGGGCCTTGTAGGAGTGGACATACAGGGCATGGGGCCGGATCTTGAAGTCTTCGACGGTAGCTTGAGCTTCAACGAGCAAACAAACAAACAAGGCAACTTAAAAAAACACTGAAGCCAAACTGAAAACAAACAACACACACGATAACAAAAGAATGGCACAAAGCAAAGCACAAGGCAAGGCCTTTAATGGCGTGTTTCCGAGCTACGCCCGCGGCTCGAGACGCCACAGACCACGAGTCTGCACATCTGGAAGAATGAGGAGATGCCGAGAATGAGGCAAGCCTCCACGTAGCAGTGACCTCCAAGTGACTTTCGCAGATGAGCATTATTTGTTCATTCAGGCAACATGGGGATCCCGAGCCTTCAGTATTTGTTATTCTGCGTGCTTTCAACAGAATACGAGACTTTTGGCTTTTCGATTGCATTCACAGATTTTTATAGAATCGAGTTTTCCCTTGTGGGGACACAACAAATGTCCCCACACTGTAAAAAGTCACAAGTTCTCATTCTTCCAGGGGACACTGTCCCCCCACAACACGATAATAAACACGTGCCGATAAAACACACACAGACTCGAACCCTCCACCATGAAGGTGTCAGTCACTGAGACCCCCTGCCGCCTCACTAGGAGTGCAGTCTGAGACAGCAGACATATACAAAGAACAAACTCAGGGCAAACAACATCACCTGACATGGTCATCAGTCTGATGAGACTGTCAGCGGAGCTCACCGGAGAGGACGACTTCAATCAGGTCCCCTTCGCGGATGTCCTCGACGGACGTCAGGCGTTGCAAGATGTTTTCAGAGTTCAAATCGTGGCGAAAGAGTAGGATCTTCTCGTACATGCCAAAGAAGCCACACTCCGGGAACTGCGTGGGAAGAGCGGCAGGGGTGTAGATGCTTCTTATTTACGGCTCATTTCTCACGTGTTCACAGACAGCGACGCTACAGAACGACTGAGCACCTTGACCTGGCTTTATGATGCTGTCATAACAAGCAGCCTTCAAAATCCACAAAGCAGCTTCACATCTTTCTTCACTGTATTCCTCTGCTGTGGTTTTCGAGAGCAGATCTGCTCCATCCCTTCAGAAGGCACAGCCTTACTCCCTGCTAGCTGGTCACTACTGTCCTGACAAACCAGCCATCCACCATGACACTGCTCACCATGGTCTGAGTAAACCCTAAAACTGTTCAAATATACCTTTAAGTGTGTTAAGTAGAAACATTATTTAAACTACACACAGAGGTCACTCTGAATCACTTGATTCTAATCTCATTTCCTTTTTTATAATGAGGCATGTTAAACATTCACTACTTCTATCCATCCACCCATCGAGTACTGGGTCACAGTTTTTCAGAAAAGCTAAAAATTATTTACTATTGTGATGTTAAATTTATCAAACTGTTAAAATGAACATTTAACAATTAAAGCAAAAAAAAAAAAAAAAAAAAGGAACATTAAAATTAAAGCTATTATTTTACATGTGATACAACGTTCATGTCCTCTGTAGGATATGAAACCATTTTAACTGCATAAAAAAAAAAAATTAACAGCTCCCACAATCCCAAAACATATGAATACGATGTATCATCGACCGCGTGGCTTAGGAATAGGCTTACGCTCAGCCTTACACACTTCACACAGACGTCTTCCTGCATTCTGTCAGTTTAAGTTGCCCTGCCTAATTATGGACTACAATGGCTGGCCATTGCACAAAAGCATTCAACTTCTGAGCTTAATTTCTGACACAAGCTGAGTCAGTATATGTTCTGTATGGGGAAATAAAACACAAAGCCGTACACCCAAGTGATCCATCCATCCATCTCCTACACGCTTATCCTAGCCAGAGTCACGGGGTAATAAGCATGAGCCTATCCCAGGCAGCACTGGGCACTAAGCTCAGCGAATGGAAGTGGAGTTGTTCAATACTTCAGATGCACATCATACAAGCATGGTGCAAGGCTGGTAGATTCTATTTCATTTAAGGTGATTTCTCGAGCATTTCTTCAGCATATGAAAAGAACGTTCTGCCCAACTGCACTGCTGTAACTGGCAGGTGAACACCCACACGGAGAGAGAAAATCATTCACATCCTGCCGGCAAGGAAGAGGCATCAGAAATCTCATTCAGCTTCGCAGGAAGCCATGTGCGAGTCCACACCAAGTGGCTTCCTTTGAGGCCGAGTCCGGACCGGACGGTGTGAGAGTGTCACTCTGGCGATGAATCAGCAACAGATCACACAGACGCACACCAGAACTGTCATTACACTTAAAGAAATCACCTGGATCGACTAAGATTCAACCGGGGTTTTAAAGCAAACAAGGTGTCGTACGCTCACTGGTAGGCTGTTTTTGGACAGAGAACGGTGGGCCACAGAGTAGCTTCATGACCTGATAGACATCTGAGCCACGGCACACATCTGCACCGAGCTTCTCCCTGCCGTAGACTGCAATAAAGCTTTTTCATTTGATCTGGGATCTGCTGTAAACCACCTGCCTTTTGCATGTCACATGATGGCTTACATTTGTGTAGCTAAAACTGTACAATAAAAAAAAATGTTAAAAAACTGTCAGGTAAACTATACTGGCCAAACTGGTAGGGATGTTCAAATGGAGCTTCCCTGCAAGTTCATGTAAATCACAAGTCCAGTTGTGTCTCACTGAGGAAAACTACCACAATACAAATGATGATTCATTTTCTAAAATCACGGAAACATTAATCCAGAAGGCCAGCTACTGTAAATGCAGACTGAGTAAATGCACAGACATTTAAAAAGCATTATTTCATCAGACATGCAGGCTCACTGGGTAGCACTATGGCCTCACATCTCTGGGTAAAAAAAATATTCTTTTTAAAATTTTTCTATAGTTATTGTAAGAATTCTATACAAATACAGGAAAATCAGTGTTTTAATTGGACTGAGCCTTTAACTCAACACATGCTTACCATTCAGGAGGCAAATTATAGCCACAGAAGCACATTTGTTTTGGCAAAAGACTGCATAGCCTTCTGACAGCCTCGTTTTCTGTCATTTCACAAGGAGGAGAAACAGGCAGCATGCAATAAGCTTTCTGGACTCTTGGTAAAGAACCCGTGGCCAGAAGAGAGAGTGAACTGAACAGAAAATGTCTTCGGTCCTCTGTTTACTACAGACAAGTGTGGATGGCTGTACTTCTATCTGGCTGTTGGTAAGCGCCACCTGAAACACGAGCACAGGTCATGTCAAACGTCAACAAGACGACTGACCGATAGTTACGCAGAAGACAGCAGCAGACGTCTGCAAAGCACCGGTCTAGAACAGCCTCCTGAAGACGAAACCTGCTGCTTTTCCTCACTCTGAGAGCCGTAATCATTTACAGTCACCCACCACGCTCCTGTGAAACAGGTCCAGGAGTTATAACATGACCCTTCTCATCTGGAGTGTTCCATCCAAGCTGATGATAATATCTGACCGAACAACATTGTGAATTAACCCAAACAACTGATGCTTGCAGGCATTCTTATACATCTAAAATGTCCAAATTGTCTGCTAATGACATAACATCATCTTTCCAAAAGCCAGGTTCTCCATGACCTCTCACTGTCCTTGTCCTGCCCTCTACTCTAGTCATAGCAGGTCTGCCCAAGAGGACCTCCATGACAGCAAAGGACAACAAGACACTAGGGTGGAGCTCTGTTGCACGTTGGGGTGCATTACAGAGGCCCCGTGGACAACATCGAATGGAGCTGCTGAGAAGACAACATTCCACAAGAAGGGATGGTCCTGTATGGCCGCTGGGTGTCCTTTAGCCTGCTGTCAGCAATGAGAATCGATCTGAGGGCCCTTAGATCAGTCATAGGCTCATAGACTTACTTTGCATAGCAGAAACTGACATGCTTCTATGCTCACTTTACCAGGAATGTGGGGGAAGGCTGGCCTGCTTAGTAGTTCTTTTTGATAATACGCCGGAATTCTTAACAGAACTGAAAGTATAAAAGACAAAAAAGATTATGAAAATAAAGCCAATTTGTGCAAGCCGTGAACAAAAGCGAGACTGAAGAGAAGGAGATCAACGGTTCTCTGCAGGAGACACCCACCCTCCTTGTGCATGAATGACGTCATCATACTGGAATAGAGGAGTACCAGGACGACCCGCTGCGTCCACATAACAAGACTCCTTCAAAAGAGAATCACGGGCAAACCCAGAACGACACCCCAAGCATTAAGGCTTCTTTGGCTGTTAAACTGCATGCCGTGCACGCTGCCGTAAACTGCCAAATATCTCGGTCAAGGACGGATAAGCCCGCGCTCGGGTAGTCAGCCGGTGTACAACGGGGTTCAGAAATGAATTTCCGTTAGCTGACATACACTGTGCCAGATAATCCATCTTCTGACCGCTCACCCTAGTCAGGGTCACAGAGGGACCATAAGGCAATCCCAGGCAGTAGAAGATACCCTCTAGATGGGATGCCAGTGCATCTCAGAGCACATAAACACATACACTCTCTGGGCAATTCAGTGACGCTAATTAGCCTAGTGGCATGTTTTGAGACTGCGGTAAGAAACTGGATAAGCTGGAGGAAACCCTTGGAATTACATTACAAGCTGAAATATTGATTATGGCCAATTTCACCTAGACATGGACGTCGGACATCAAAGACTGATGAAACACACCTAATACAACCTCAGCTTCTGCCAGCTCACCACCCAGCCCAAAGCCTCTCTGTCATTTTCTGAATATCAATTTTTACTTAACAAAATCAGTGCCTGGCTTGTTTTAGGCCTTCTATTCAATACCTTTATGAAGCACAATTTTTCACAGCATCACCATGACAAAGGGAAACATAATGATCACTGCATCAAGAATTGCTGAGGGGTTCTTGATTGCTAGACAGCTTCCCTGGCTGATTTTCCGTTATGAGAACTCATATAGTTCTACTGCTGCTCTTCGTGAGGTCTTCCTATGCTCTACTTTCAGCCTACATGGCAGGGACACACGAGTGCCCAGAACCAGGGTCTAATTACAATTCCATTTCCCGGGGCGCCGCACCACATAAAGAGGGCTCCATTATCTAGTATCCGAAATTCCCGAGAGCAGACGAGGCACGGCATGCACCTCCAAGTCATTACAGAGACTGGAAATGAGGGGAGAGAAACAGAAAGATAAATAATGGGGGGGTTTTTAATCATCCATTCACCACATAGGTAAGAGAAAAGCTGCAGAAAGCCAAACTTGAAAGTCCACGTGCTGTCAGATTTACGTAATGCCATCTGGAAGACATCCTACAGTGGAAACTGAGGTTTTACCTCCGCACACATTTAACATGTTAAGCATATTGCACAACCAGGGCCCGCTGGCATGCCTTATAGCTCTGTGCTGCCTTCCAGCTCCACAGCTGCACCAGACCCAGGTGCTGTCCCAGAATGCAACACAGTCCAAACAAGTCTGTGCAATTCAGGGCCGGGTCTAGAACCAGCCCTCATCTAAAGGACGAGTGACAACACAGTTTCCACAAAATAAATCAGGCTTGCTTGAAGGCCTGGCTGGTGATCTAAGTACAGCACGCTTTCCCACTGAACAGCACCCCCTACTGTCACTCATGCCCTCGGGGAAAAAGCAAAGACCGTAAAGAATGCTGGATTCACTGTGGTGCAAGAAAGTGTCCCATCGCTTATAAATTCTGTTGCAAATAAACTTAGTCAGGGATTCTCCTACCTGCTGACTTCGAAGCGGACACTGGCTTCTAAGGTAGATGGGAAGAGATCACTTATGAAAACAACAACAACCCACAAGACCCATGCTTGTGTGTCCAAAAAATGTAGGCAACACAAGCCCTGGTGGACAGATCCGGCCATGGCAATAAACCAGCAGTAGGTGGCTTTTTAAATCAACGGTTTAACAGAATGCTATGTCAACTAATCTGCCAGGTCCAGTTAAAGTCTGAAAGCACTGCTGGGATATATCACTTTTTCATCTGCGTTCAGTGAAGATGAAGAAGAAGAAGAAAATGCTGAACTGTACTCCAAAGAGAACATAATTCCCTCTCATCCGCAGTAATTCAGTCAGCCAACGCGTTCCTAAGCAGGAACAACAATTCAGGAAAAACAAGATGTTACTGCATAAGAATGACTTGCTGTCAGCATGGAGAAGCAGCTGATTTTTGATTGATTGTCGTGGGCATATTAGGCTGGGAGGCCGGGGGCTGCGGGAAAGAGTGGGGTGGGCAGAGCACCTGTGAGTGACAGCAATGCACACCGCCAATCCAGCCAGGAGGGAAGACTGAAAAGGCCTGGAAACAAGTACTGACGGCAGTCAAGGCAGGGCGCGAGTCACAGCGGGGAGACCTTGGCTGCATAGGGACGGTCCTGCATGGTTTAACTGTACTGAACAGCTCAGGGAATCCAAAATTCAGGGAAGCTATTTACTGATGGAACAGAACTGATCACATAAAGCAAAAGAGGAGCGACAAAGTACTAAAAAAACAATAATAATAATTTACGTCAGTACAGGAGATCTTTGATGATGTTGTAGGCCCTCCGGAGACATTGTAGATTCCTTCAACATCTAGCAGTCATAATCCGATGATGTGCTCAACCATCTTGACGATGCATTGCAGGGCTTTCTGTTGGGAGGCAGAACCACTGGAATACCAAGCTGTGATGCGGTATGTCAGCATGCTCTCTAGGGTGCACTGACAGAAATTCACCAACAGCTGTTGTGGCTGTTGGGCTTCTCTTCAGTCTCCGGAAAACGAGGCACTGTTGTGCATTTTTCGTCAGACAAGATGAGCTGTCAGACCATGAGAGGTTCTCGCTGATGTGTATTCCAAGGTTCTTGAAGTTTGGTACTCACTCCACTGCGTCATCATCGATATAAACAGGGACGTGGGATTGATATCTGGATCTTCTAAAGTCTATTACCAGCTCCTTTGTCTTGGTGTTGATAGTCAGGTTGTTGGCTGAGCACCACCTGACCAGATTTCCAACCTTGTCATTGTTGGAGATCAGCCCTATCGCTGTGGTGTCCTCTGCAACTCTAACGATGGTGTCTGAGACTGAGGCAGGACTGCAGTCATTAGTGGAGCTCCTGTGCTGAGCCTTATGGTAGAGGAGAAGTTTGGGGTCCGTAATCCAGCTGCAGAGCTTCGTGTTCTGGCCAAGGTCATGGAGCTCAGATACCAGTTGTTTTGGAGTTATGATGTTGAATGCTGAGCTGAAACGTCCCAACAGCATTCTCACAATGGTGTTCAGGTTGTCACAGTGGGTTAGAGCATTATGGAGAGCGGTAGATATGGCATCTTCTGATGTTTCTCTAGGGCTGGTGGGAAGCTGGCTTTGATGTGGTTTAGCCCCAGTCGCTCAAAGCACTTTGTGACTATTGGTGTTAGTGCAATGGGGTGGAAGTCATTGGGGGTGGCCGCTACCGAGCACTTTAGCACTGGGATGATAGCTGTTGGTCTTAGGCAGGTTCACACTGAGATATTCGCATATTTTATGCAGACACCTTTACAAGATCAAGCAGGTCTTGTGCCTTATGTCCTATGTGTGTTCTTGCCTGATGTGGCTGCTGACCACAGCAATGTTAAACCGACTCAGTTAATTGGTAATGACGGTGCCACAAACCACAGGTTACGACGTTCGGAGAAAGTCGGCAAGATCTCCAGCATCGAAAAACTGCTCTGCCCGAGGTTGTCGACAGACATAAAGAAACAGGGAGCCCATCAGGGATAGGGTGTCGAGTCAACGGGGGGCGGGGAATCAGCCGGGTGGCTGACTAGAAGGTTGCTGAACCTGAGCTAACCCGACAAAGCCTAGTGCTCAGCTGTAACCGCAGCGTTACATTTTCCTGACGAATTCGGTTAAACCACAGAATGGAGCCACGGTCTCCTGGAGACGGCATGGGGGGGGGGGGGGGGGAAGAGGAAATAATGAGGCCCAGAGGATGTACGCCACCTAGAGGGCGAGGATGCAGATATGGCCTCGGGGTTAACCAACAGGCCTTGGAGGGGTGGGCGGATATGGCTGAGGATCCATAGCAAATCGAGTCTGCAGGGGCGGGAACATTCCTACTGATGTTCTCCACCCCCTGACTTTTGGGCGGAGTACACAGCGAGCCCGTTTAAACTGGCAGACCCCCGCCCCCTTCCCGACATCAGCATCCAGAGTCGCTACGGCGGCTAGCTGCTCGCTGACATCCCGCCTATGTCTGGAGCCTCCCGCGGAGGTGGCCACCGTCTCCTGAGCTGAGCTGCGGATGTGGGCCTTGGTGACATTTAGCTGCCCACGTGAATTGTGGGACACTTCTGGGTGAAGGCCTCACTTATATAAATAGTGCTGCTGTGACCATCCCACACTTTCTCAGTATGGAAATAGAGAACACACTTCCATTTAAAACACACAGACTGTATTAAAAAAAACACAGGTACAGAAACACTTCTCAATGCCCTTGTGTACCACGAATGACATTTAGTGTCATACAAAAGCCGTATATTATGCTGCCAAATTGAGGTTAATTTAGCCTAAGTGTTCATTAGAAGATGTACCCAGGACTACATTCAACAAAAATAAAACACGCATTATTAATATCCCTCGCTGAACCTCTACCTCCGTTTAATTTTTTTACGATGGCACAACGGAGGCTGATTTCATTCTCAATGACAGCCGCGTGCTGGGACCCACCCACAAGTGTGGGCCTTCTTTAGCAGAAGTATTAAAAAAAAAACAAAAAACAACAAAACAAACAGGTAGATTACTGTTAGCACTATTCGCCAGGACCTTTAGCAGCAGATGTGTAGGGGTATGAAGACTTTAGCGGTGAGACTATTATTATGAATGACACACGGGAGGAAGACCTGAGTCCAGATCATGAAAAAGACAAGACACGCGGGAGCCATTCTGGTACGCACATCATAAGCGTGTGGATATGGGAAAGAGTCACAGAGGAGCACCAAACCCAGAGCTCCCACACTGCTTACGACTGTTCCACTTAACAAGCACTTCACACAGGCTGATCATCACACCAGCCACCCAAAACGGGGACGCGAACAACACTGTAATAATTCTACAGTGTTCACCGTCACCCATGAAACACGCAGTGTGTCTCAGCAGCCATCCGCGACTTGACCTAGTGACCCAGTCGTCTCCTGCACCACGCTGCAGCTCGATCCACCTGTTTGCACGCACACACACGCAGACGCGCTCACGGCACGACGAGGAGGCACATCCGCTCTGCGGCCGGTACTGCCCCGCTCACCACACCTGTAGGCCGTGTGGGTTACCGCTCAGCTTCTAGTTCCATTTCCTAGCCGCCGAGAGGCGGAACCAGCGCCATACCTGTCATCCCCAGAAAAACATTTTTCCGCAACAGACGCCCCCGCCAGCCAAGTTTGATGTACAAACAGTTCTGCTTCTCACTGACCCTCAGCTCAGTAACCAGCTTGCAAACGGCTTAAACACAGCCCTTAATGTGGCCCCGTAAGCCTCCCACCAGCACGACCCCATAACACTTGACCCCAGCTGTCTCGGGACAGACCTCCACCCATAAGTGGCGGCAGAAGGATCATGAAGCATGTTAAGAAGTAAAAGGGGGGGGAAATCTACTGGGCTCCAGTTCCTTCAGAAGCAGAAGGGCAGTGAATGATAACAAACCTTCATGGTTGGTGCCATTATGCTCATCTCTGTCATGCCTCCATCACCTGAGAAGCTCTACATACACTGAGCAGCCATCCGCCTTATCACTCCCAGAGGCCTGTGGGTATTTGTGCTTCTGTCTGGTCAGACTCTGTCATCTCACCGCTTGTAGTTGTGGTTTTGAACTCTGTTCGCTTGTCTTTTTGTTTTTTTTACCACAGTGTCCTGGTTCTTTTCCCTGAAGCCCCCTCCCCCCACCCACCAGGACCAGAGTCCTCTCTCCTGCACACCCCGATCCGGAACCCTCCACACAGTCACTGCGACCAGAGTCCTCTCTCCTGCACACCCTGATCCGGAACCCTCCACACAGTCACTGCGACCAGAGTCCTCTCTCCTGCACAGTGAAATGCCATGACGTCACATGAAGACTGCTCTGCTGTAGCAACAACTAGCCTATTCAGTCTGTATTCTGACCACCCCGAGCACCAAAGATGGGAGAAGCATAACATTGCCTTCTCTCCTCCAAGCAGCACTCCCTGCAGGGCCCTAGTCTCCCCCCATGACACCGAGGCAGCTAAACATCATACCATTTATCAAGACCTATGAGCATTAGTCTCTTCCTCATTGTAGTTTGCCAGTCCCAGCAGACCCATTGAGAGGACATTAAGAGCAATTTGCTTATCTGTGCTACGGGGCTGTCGCAGGGCCAAACCCACTGATCGCATGGCCGCACATCTGAGCTGACAGTTTTGAAGAACCCTAGGATTCCCGGGCTCGTAAAAAACATGCTGCTTTCACCCCTGACCTCAACGTGCGACAGCAGCCCCATCAGCATTCTGTTCTCATGCGTCACTCAGCTCTTTGGTAAAGAGGACGGCAAATAATGTGTGTAGTAATCAGACACACTTTATTCCCCATGAAGAACAGGGCATGAGAAAAATTTAAATCCACCTTTGAAAAATCATTCCTAAGCTAGAATCCTCAGAGACCGTATGTTTCACATTCAGCGCTCAGACGGTCTGCCTCTTTCCTGTTGCTTTCGGACACCCCTGGGTGATTTGCTTTCAAACCCAGAGTGAAAAAATCAGGGCGTTAAAGAATCGGAGATCCCACGAAACACACAAAGTGGCAAACTTTACGAGCACGGCGCGTGGAAGCTGTTAAGTTTAAAGTGTGCTTACAGTACGCATCCGAACAAGAATGGGGCAATGCTCAACCAGGCCTAGCACACGAAGAACAGAAATCATAATCATTTATGCATATGGGGCACAGATAGGGGAATAAAACAGTCTTCTGGTGACCAAGCATGGCTGCCTAGGCTTGATGAGAAGTTAAAAAACAACACTAAAACACTTCCTAAAACTACATGGCCAGGCAGGGCAGAACACAAGGCAGTGTCACCCCCTGGAAGGAACACTGACATCCACTCACTCAAACAAACGGGCAATTTGGAGATGTCACTTAACCCAAGAGAATGTTTTTCAACTACGTGTGGAAACCTGAGTGACTGAGGCAAACCCACACAACATGGGAAGAACACAGGAACGTGACGTTCACAAGGGTAGGATTCGTGTGAAGCCAAATATTTCTGCTCTATCAGACATCTTTTTATTTCTTAAATACAGTAACAGCTGTGCAATCATCATCCAGCGTCTGAATTATTGCTCTAATACACAAAGAGAAAATCCCACGCAGTGAAAGTCCTGCATGCACCTCCATACATGAACCATCTCCAGCTGCATTCAATCTTCTGACAGCAGGGAGTACATCCAGAAGGATTTGGAAAAAGCAAAACGTTCATGAAACGTTCCCGAGACATTGTGCATTGTCCTGAGTTGTACTGATTTATCTATGCAGTAAAACTTGACATCGTCAAACAACAGGGTCTCAGAGGCTAAAACAGGAGAACGTAACGCTGGTCTTTGAAAACGTCTGTTCTGAAAGCACAAAGAAAAATTCCACCCAGCGTCTCACTAACAGTGAGAAAAACAGGCGACGTCGTCCCCTTCCATCCAAAAAACATCTTTAATAAAGCAACTGAGAGGGAGATAGGGAAAATCCAGCTGCAAGGACATGGACTTTTCCTTCGCGACGCTGCTTGCTCCGTTTAAACTCACACATTTTAGGAACAGATTTTACTCCAACTCTAATCCATCACCATCCAGACAAAAGCGGATTCATTTGGCGTGTAATTCTCACCGCATGCACGACGATCTCACACTCTCTCGTCTGAATTACCTCAAATACAAATGAGTTACTCCATGTATCACAGTTCTGCAGATACAACATGCATTAGAAATGTCATATTAAACCAAAGCATTCTGATGCATTTCAGCCACACATAACGCACGATATAAACTGAAAGCGATGGCAGACGACACTTCTGCGGCTTACGGAGGCCCTCTTGAAGACACGGGCCTTCACCTTTCCTCCTAAAGCTGGTACTGTGGGCTACTTCAGTGACTGAGCAACAGGGAACCCCAGCTCCTGCAGGGGACGTACCCCGGAAGGCCGAGTTCAGTTAACTTCGCTTCAGGCGCTTTCTTAAGTGGTACAGCTACCCAAGTTAGAGCCGGTTCTAAAGCAGACGGCTTGGAAACAAAGGAACAAACGACGATTTCAGCTAAATCGGCTACGGCACTCGGGTCTCGCTTGATATACAAATATTTGTCCATACTCAGGAAGCCCCATAACTACTGTCAACTCCCTGTTACACTTTACACACCAAACTTAAATAGCATTACACACATGCAATTATATGGTTAAACAGAATAGGCCTGCTTGCCAAAGATGGAATTTCATTGCAGCCTGGAAAAATGAGATTCGACTACACTTTACGACAGATGAAAGCCGAGGCTTCTTTAGGGCTCTTTGAGCTCTCCACCTTACACTGGAGTTATACGGCGCTGGAGGTCTTTGGGCAGCCGCCAGTCCCCAGCAGCCCCAGAATGCTGTGGGAGGCTCAGGAGAAGCCATCCCAGTCTACTGCACTGTTCAATTATCCTGACCCAGCAGTAACACAAGCAAGATTATGGAGAGGTCTCTCTCTCTCTCTCTCTCTCTCTCTCTCTCTCTCTCTCTCTCTCTCTCTTTCTCCCTCTCCTCTTCTCCTCCCCTCTCCCTACCCCATCCGCCTCACCTCCATATCCAGCCCTTCC
>JAACJT020002039.1:0-13157 GCA_009936485.2 Gymnarchus niloticus
TCTCCGACACAGGGACTGCACTTAATTTCGTTGTACTCGTTACAATGACAATAAAGATATTCTGATTCTGATTCTGATAACTATATATGGCAGCACAACTATGAGGAAAAGGCTGGTGAGGACACAGGCATAAGGAATTCCTGAATGCCAGCAAGGGGTCAACACTGATCCTGGTGGAACACCATATCTTACTCTGGTACAGTCAGGGGATTCGTTGTTAACATGACCAAACCAGTAACGGATTGTACAATAGGACCATAGCCAGGACAAGGCCTGCCCTTTGATATCAACTAAGGATTCTAGCTTGTCAAAAAGAATGTTATGGTCAAAGGTACCAAATGCTGCACTAAAATCTAAAGGCACCACCAAGGAAAAACAACCACAATCAGAGGCCATGAGCTATGGCCATAAGGTGATTTGTTACTTTCACTAATGCAGTTTCAGAACTAAGATGTTGTCTAAACCCAAACTGAAATGCTTCATTAATTTTATTACTCTGTAGGTAAGAGTATAATTGTTTTGCTACTATTTTCTCCAAGATTTTAGAGAAAAAGGGAAGGTTGGAAATGATCCTAGTGACTTGGCAAATTATAGGCCTAAGTTTGGGATTTTAAGAACAGGTTTGACAATAGCTACTTTTAGAGCTTTTGGTACATATTCAAAGCTTAGTGATGAGTTTATCATGTTTAGTGAGTTACTACTAATAGATGGAGCACCCCATCTATATGCCACGAAAATTTACAGTTGTTATAGTTATTGCTGTATACATTCTTCCAGACGCTAATACTACAGCATCCTTGGACAATCTATTAAACGCTATTAGAAAACAACAGAGTACTTATCCGGACAGAGTTTTTATAATAGCAGGTGATTTTAACTGGGCAAATTTAAAGACTGTTCATCCAAAATTGTACCAGCATGTTCAGTGCCCTACAAGGGGTAAAAATATATTCAACCACGTTTACAGCAAAATCAAACATGGGTACAAATCGTCACCTCTTCCGCATCTGGGGCAATCTGACCAAATCTCCCTGTTTAAAACTGTGCTGGTGAGTTACCTGGAGTGTTCACAAAAATTTTCAACTTATCCTTGTCACAGTGCACTGTTCCCACATGCCTAAAATCTTCAAAAATAGTGCCAGTCCCAAAGCAGACAGTCATAACCTGCCTCAGCGACTACAGGCCATTGGCATTAACACCAATAACCATGAATTGTCTGGAGAGACTGGTCCTTAAGTACATCAAGGCTGCTCTCCCATTCACCTTACAATTATGTACAAACTATTTTTACAGAAACTCAGTTCAATTCAATTTTTAAAGCAGGCAACCAAATCCAAGGAGCATAGCATAATAAAAATATATTCAACCACGTTTACAGCAAAATCAAACATGGGTACAAATCGTCACCTCTTCCGCATCTGGGGCAATCTGACCAAATCTCCCTGTTTAAAACTGTGCTGGTGAGTTACCTGGAGTGTTCACAAAAATTTTCAACTTATCCTTGTCACAGTGCACTGTTCCCACATGCCTAAAATCTTCAAAAATAGTGCCAGTCCCAAAGCAGACAGTCATAACCTGCCTCAGCGACTACAGGCCATTGGCATTAACACCAATAACCATGAATTGTCTGGAGAGACTGGTCCTTAAGTACATCAAGGCTGCTCTCCCATTCACCTTACAATTATGTACAAACTATTTTTACAGAAACTCAGTTCAATTCAATTTTTAAAGCAGGCAACCAAATCCAAGGAGCATAGCATAATAAAATATCGAGTACACAAACAGGTCAATCACATAATCACGGTCATGAAAAGTACAAAAGTTCAAAATTAAAGAATTGAGCCCCAAGCAAAAGTAATGGTCTACTGGCTTCAGTATATGGATGAACTTTTAAAGAAAGTGAAAACTGGTAATTAGCCAATCAGAAAGGAATGGTGTCTGGTCTGGCATAATGGTGAGTGGAAACAGGAACACGAGGAAATGCCCATAAACACTACCACACAGCAAGGCAAAGTACACAATACAAGAGCAATTACAGCTAGGGTCATACCACACTCCCAAATGTAGAGCTGCAGCCTTGCTTGCATCACATTTACAAGATTGAAGATTATGTGAACCACCATTATTGTGGCCTTGAAAAACATGCTCTACACCACACCGAAATACTCAGTTGCTTTGTTTTATACATATCCAGCGACTTTTATGAAATTTCACAACACCACAAGCTTGCCTGGGAAAACAAACCATGGCCTCCATCAACCCTGCAGATATAAAATAAAGGTCAACTTCTTCATTGTTCCAACGGGAAAATTGAAAATATCAGACAAGTATAATCAGAAATATGAAGACTTTTTTGACCATTTGTAATCTTGAACATTCAAAAATGAGTAAAATGTGTGTTTTCATGTGGTGCATGAAATTCCACAAGGCTCAACACTGGCGTCCTAACTCAGTGTATGCTGCCTTCTGACAATGTTCACAAGCAAAGTATACTAATAACAAACAATTCTGTGTTTCTGTTAAATAGCATTATTTGGACATTTTCTTAACCAAAATAATGCAATTCACTGGGATATGAGAGAACTGAAGTGTCATTAGAAGAACTGTAATGTTAAATTACAAAATAATATAAAGTTTGCAGGAAACCACTTATGTTATTTCAATCTTGAAGACCGGAAGGAGTTGGTTACATACAATAGCACCATTAGGATTTTGAGAATTATGATTTTTTTTATCACCATCTGGTATAGTAGATTTATTGTATTAATTGTTGATAAGGTGGTATTCCTTAGGAACATTCCTGGATGCAGAGTCCCTGAGGACATTAAACATCCAATAACACTTTATTGGGATAACTATGATGCATCCTAACACCAAAACATGACCCATTTCATGTCAAAACAGTTACCAAACAGTCATACGATAAAACATACAGTACAGTATAATTCTGGATCAACACTGTGATATACAGTATGTCCAAAAAAGCAGCTGTATAATTACAGGTCAGTTTGTTTTAAATAAATAAATTCAACACATCCAATGCGTAAATTACCAGTTTTCCTAATCTACTTTTTTGACAAAAGTATATCATGCAGTCACTAATCATGAACTAGGTATCTGAAATAATTTCATTAACTGTGAACCGTTTATCTAAAATGCAAAACAATATTTTTGTCATTGATGGAACATTTGGTGACAGTGAACGAGCTTAGGATATTTAGATGCTGGTGTTACATGTCATTCTATGTTGTGCCACCTGGTTGAAATTTTGGTTCGGATCCCCGGATTTACTGTCCAACCTTTATCTGTTAATTTGGAAAAAAAAATTAAAAATTTACAAATTTTTAAGTAGTATAAGTTTTTTATTATGACAACAACTCACCGAACATGTCCCCTGCCTTTTGCACTATCATGCTTATGGTTATAGGCCCCTCATGACCCTTTCCAGGATAACTGGTTGGAAATTAAACAATGCGTCAAATTTTCCATGCTAAAATATAGAGCCTTGCAGAGACAGGTGGGGGTGCTAGCTGGAATGCATGCACAACCAGGGGGAATGTCTGGAGGCAGACTAAACTGCATGGGGGGGGGCTATCAGCTAAAATGGGGGCGGGTGCTGCCGGCTAAAGTGCATGACTGTGGGGAAGAGCCACTGATTAAATCATGCAACTGGGGGGTAACTGGGCCAACTAGTCAGGCCACTTTAGGTGCTGCTGGCAAGGGCAAGTACTTGGGCACCCCCAGCCTCCCACCCTCTGTGTGTGCCTGCTGGGATGTAATTTTTGCCACAGGAGACCACCCTGAATGTTTCATTCGATTTCTCAAGCTACTATACCTTCCCTTTCTTAACACTACCTGTTTTTTTAATACACAGTTAAGAACATTTGTTAAGTGTTTCATAAAGGTATGAGACAGGACTAGGTAAGTGTCAATTCACCGGATCCTCTTTTGATTACTGCTCTGTAAATGGCAGATTCTCATCCATCCTGATATCCATCCCATTCTCTTTGACTGAGACTGTTGACCCCTCCAACCCTACTGGGTGTTTTTCACTCTGTTTTCTGTTCATGTTTCATCACTCTGTGTTAACACCCTTCCTGCCCTATGCCGACAGAACCAAAATGCCCATTGTTTAATCACACAGTCCTTTTTTCTGCACTTACCGGAGTAATTCTCAGAAAAAGGTGTTTTGCACCAAATTGCATGCATAAATATATATTTATGACACTTCCCTCAACTTTCAAATGAGAGATATTTTAAAAATGATTCATTAGTTATAGAAATATTTGTTTCAATTTATGCTGCATTTAAGCTTAAAGATTGATCAGTAGCAGATGACTCAAAAAAGAACCTTCTGCCATGATATCGACAAACAAAGCAAAGAAAAACCCAAGATATCAAATAGTTGCTATGGAAACATTAGCTGACATTGGACTGTGCCTCAAGAAAAAAGCATGTATTAACTGCACAAAGATACGCCATCATACATTTGAGGTAGAGAGTGAAGTGATAAAAGTCCTGTTGGTTACAATTCTGAAAATGAGACCACAGACTCACTATCATTAATTCATAAGAAAAGAATTGCTTAAGAACTATTTTTAATACTCTGGGAGATCTTCAATTCACACCTCTGGCAGAACTTCTCCTACATTCCAAACCGAGGGCTGTTCCCTGCCTCCATTGCTGAGGCAGCCATACACAGCTGAGGCCATAACAGTGTTAATGCCTTTTGCAGAGGCAACCCCCAAACCTGGTGACGGACACCAGTGGTTAAAGGAGCCATCAGACTGGAGAGTGAGTCCTGCCAAGCTTGGTTAGCTTGAAGGACTCTGGATGCAGATGACAGGAACTGGTAGGCCAAGCAGAATGCTGCTTTGACGGTCACGGAAGCAATAACTCAAGTGTGGAAGGAGTTTGGTGAGGCTATGAAAAGTGAGTTTGGGTCGGCCTTGAAGATATTCTGGCAAAACATCACATGAGGAAATTAATGTTTTCGCCACGCTATTTACAGCAGGAATGGAGTGCTGTTGACCTCAAATGTGGATCTAGCCAGGCTGTGGAAGGAGTACTTCCTTGAAGAAAACGGAGTGGGGGGAGTCGGAGGAGGACTCACCCGTCACTAGCACTGAGGCTACTGACGTACTCAAAAAACTCTTCAGTGGCAGGACTCCAGGGGTGGATGAGATTCCATTAGGCTGTTGTTGGGCTGCCTTAGCTGACATGCCTCTTCAGCAAATTGCGTGGAGGTTGGGAACAGTGTGGATTGGCAGACTGGCATGGTGGTCCCTGTATTTAAGAGAGGGGACCAGAGGGTGTGTTCCAACTTTATGGGGATCACACAATTCAGCCTATGCCAGAGTACTGGAGAATAGAGTCTGTCCAGTAGTCGAACCTCAGATACAGGAGGAACAGTGTGGTTTTCGTCCTGTCATTGAACACTTTGAACACTTGAACAGCTCTTTACCATCACAAGGATACTGGAGGGTTCATGGGAGTTTGCCTTTGACCATGTCCTGGGGGTGTTCTGTCGGGAGTCCTTCAGGAGTATGGGGTACTGGGCCCACTACTATGGGCCTTTTGCTCCCTCTATAAGTAGACCGATTTTATTCATATCATTAGCAAAAACACATTAGGTTCCACATGCTATGATGACAGTGCTTTACCGATATACAACGAGCAAAACAACTAATTCTTCTTGCCATGCACATACCCAAAATAAAAAAAAACAAAATGGGCGATTTTAATTTCAAGGACGAGCCTCTCCATATCCTGAACAATTACACAATATGTAGTACCCTTGCATTACTACTGAACAACCTAGCCAGTATTTCAAATGTTCCATTCATGTAGCACCCTTTCTTTTCTGAACTTCCAGGTCATTACACCAAATTCCTTCTTTACTAATTCACCATCTTCAACAGGGTTCATTCCTGATCAAGGCTGTCAACATAAGAACCACAGTAACCCCCCCACACATACATTATTTAATTAGGGATGTGCTGATCTTATATTCAGCATCAGTTCTGAAACTTTATTGGATGAAAAGTAAAATTATATTTCAAAACAATACATGGGCAGGCCTTGCTTCATGTTACCATATTGGAATTGTCTCTCGTCATTATTCCTAAGAGATTAGAGTATTTGTTTCACAGTTGAAAATTTTTAAGCTGGCTTTATTACATACGGCATACAAATGGTTTAAAAGTTAAGCTTGAAATGTACTACTTATGATTAACAGAAGGAACCAACAGGGTATAGTGTAAAGTGTAAATGCTGTTTACTAGACAAACAAATGGTGAGAGACTCCATATCATCAACTTGCACTATTCCAAATATTTTACAATATGGCAGAGGCACGCAGCCACAATATAAAACAAATATAGAAATAAAGAAATACAGTGGCTAGAATAGGCCAAACAAAACATCTCAAAGGAACTCAATACACATCAAAGTCAAAACAAAAATACTATCTGATCAGCATCGGCTAGCCGATTAATGTCAGCTGATATTTAAGGTTGTGTTATTAGGATCAGAGATGAAAATGTGGTGTTGAGCCATCCCTATATTTAATCTCAGTATTTTCTTTAAATTCAACTTAATTCAATCTTATCTATATACTGCTGTTAACAATAAATTATTGTCACAAAGCACTTCACAGAACCCAAGGCCAAAAGTCCTCAGAGAGTAAGCCTGAGGCCACAGTGATGAGAAACCATGTGAGAAACAAGACTTAGAGGAAGCCAATCTTAGTTTGGTTTTATTTTTTCATTTTTCCAGTTCCTCCACACACCCAGAATTTAACCTTGTAGCAGATGATCACTATTGTCTTCACAAAATTTTGCCTAAAATATATACATCATAAGCAATTTAGCAATTCCCATATAAGAGCAATATAACATTCTTGAATTTACATTGAACAGAGCAGCAGGGTGTCATGGTGGTATGGAGGCACTGTCATTCATACTTCCAGGGATAGGAGTTTGAATCCTGCTCAGTGTATGTGGAATATCTTCGGCCTGTGTTTTTTTTTGGCTTCCCTAAGTACTCTGATTTCTTCCAAAAGTACAAAGACATGCAGCTGGGTGAACTGAAGTGGCATCTCTATAATTTCCCATCAGATGTGCCCTGTGATGGACTGCCACCCCATCCAGCGTGCACCTGTCTTGTGCCCTATACTTCCTGGGAAAGGCTCCAGCCCTCCTCCTCCCAAGGTGGACAATGGATGGTTGTTGGACAAGGTAAGAAGATAGTAACCATAAAATCCCATGAAATTCAATGGAAATCAATACATGAAGAAGACATGTTAGACATGTTACATGCCGATGACATTTTCGATTTTTTCCCTAAAAAATATCGTGGTGCTGGAGCTGAAATGGAGGGAATCTAGGTGCCTCAGATTCCCTGGCACAGTGCCAACTATAAATTGGTGTAAATAATGTTAAATATATAGGTTTTAAATAGTGTTTTGTATTACTGTTGTGTATTGTAAAAGTGTTGTGGTGTACTGCATGTTCGTTTGTAAAACTGTGTTTTAATGTTACAGTGTTTATGTGTGTGGGGGCTAGCAGGGCTAAACCCAAGGTTGTACAGTGTATAGTGCGTGGGTAGTTAGTGTTGCGAGTAAGCGCATTTGTTTTGAAAGCTGAGGGTGAGTTTGCTTTATTGCACCATGGAGTGCAACATGGCTACAATATTTTTTCAATACCACTATGTACCTAAGACCGAGCAGCTCTTAGTTTGTGAGACATTATATTCATGGCTCAAACCTGGTACAATTTCCCAAAAAAGAGCAGGAACTTTTAAAAGGCTTTTAAAAGAAGAAACGAAATTTTTTTCTGTAATAAAATGTTTACATTCTGTACTGTTAAATAATGATAATTGTGTTTGTTTGTTTTTCTATTTAATTGACACTCTACCACATCTCTCAGATGGCTCACCAGGAGAGAAAATAAATTGATTAATTTATGAATAATTCAGAATAACCCTGGATAGATCACAGGGTGGATAATTCAGGTTGTTTTAGTCATTAGCAGTGTACATTTTCCTTCTCATTACTGAAGTGATGCACTAAGCATGAATCCTTTCATAATTAGCCAATGATCTAACTGAAGTAGTGATGAAAAAAAGGTGAACACTTTCTCTGAACTACACTGAACTGAATAATTCAAATCACTGAGGTGAACCCAAATGGCCATAATTTGTGCTTTGCAAAATAAGTGTGGCAACAATCCCCCTGAGAATTCTAACAGGAGAAGTATATCTCTCTCAATACCTACAACTAGGCCGATGTCACAGAACGCAGAGTATAGGGCCAAGAAACATGGGAGTCATGCAGGTGCGAATGCAAGGTGTCTTCATACAAAATGAGAGAACACGACCACTGGGCTCTGCCCTGAACACAAAGGGTAAATAAGGTGATGGACCCAGAGAAAAACAAGACAGAAACAGGGTCAGGGAGACAAGGGCATGTACGGTCAAGACTAGAAAGCAAACAAACAGAGAAGTGGCATGAACAAGGCATGGAACAAGATTGGTTGTGATGCAAACAAACACAAGGCAAAAACAATACAACAAATGCTGACTTGAGAAAATATGAGACACAGGTGGAACACTTGAGGGCAAAAGCAGCAAGGGCAACTGGCAAACGTGAAACCCCGGTTAGGATTATGGGAACCTGCAAGATGTGTGAGCACTATATATTTTTTTAATCAATCTGAATTAAACCTTAACATCATCTGAATATCATCTTAAGTTAAATCTAATTAAAAAAAACTATAAATGTAGCTTTAAAGTAGAACATCCAGTACCATTTTGTTTATAACAATATCACATTACAACAATTCAATATTGCATAACGGATAGCAACCCTAGTTGTACCTATAGGATCACAGCTATACATTTGTTACTTAGAACGAGTTACCAATTAATCTGTCATTTTCTTTTTCAATCGAGAAAATGGTTATGCTGTTACACTTGTTGATACATATATATTCTATAATTACAAATTAACAGATTATATGACCCTCTAGCCTGATTCACAGTACCTCCAAAAAGCATTGGTCCTCTCTCAGATATAAGGTTTTTTATTTTTTTTTGCAAACGAAGTGGGGCGGGGGGCATGGTGGCTCAGTGGTGCTACACCTCCAGTATTGGGGATTTGAATCCCGCCTTCACCTTTGTGTGTATGGAGTTTGCATGTTCTCCCCATGTCTCACAGGTTTCCTCCCACAGTAAAAAGGATATGCATCATGGGCTAACTGGCATGTCAAAATTGTCCATAGTATGTGATTGGGTATGTGCCTGTGTGACTGTGCCCTACAATGGGTTGGTGTGTCTAACCTTGTGCCATAGGCCGCCTGGGATAGGCTTCAGGCAACCCTGAATAGGATAAAACAGTTTATAAAGTGGATAGACGGATGCAGATAAAGGCCATATTCACTTCTTTGAAAAAGAGAAATAAACTCTATAGTCAGTACAGAATAGAGATTATTTAAGATGATGTGTCCTCTTGACTTGACTGGTGTAGTGAAATGTTAGCATCATATTCAAGCAATGCACCTTAAACAGACTACCAGTCAGGCCAAACTAAAATGGTTAAACTTTTCAGTGTTTTAACTTTAGTTGGGCATATTTTGTTGGAACTTGGTTATTTTCAAATACTACCGTTTTAACGTTCAACAAAGTGACATATTCATTAACTTTATTATGATCTACCCCTAAGTCAATGCAGAGTACTACACTCTTGTTAGAGAAACTAAGCAAAGCAGTGTGGCCAAAGACATCGGGACACCAAGCAATAAACTCAAAATAATTTAAATTACCGCAATTTCTGCAGTCAATACTGACGGCTACTGAGATTTTAAATTTCATGAAATCGGTGTCATCGATCTGTAAGGAAATTTTGATCTTGCACTTGTCACGTCAGAACCATGGACAGCTGCCAGGACCACAGAATACCAAGCCGCCAATGCCGTATATACAATAAAACTAATAAAAAATAAAAGTAAATCAAACACTGTACTTTTTCAGAGGATTCCAATTTAAAGAATAAACGCATACATGGATAGAACTAGGAATAACCTAGGTTTATATGATATTTATTAAAATAGACAATTATATAATTTATTAAAGTACGCAGTTACATAAAATAAATACTTCTTTACAATGGTTTCGAATACGTTATCCGTCGAAACTGTTTGTGGTAATATGGAGGTTTTCGCTGATATAAAAATACACTTGTGTTGCGATCTTTGACATGTTTTGGAGGAACAAAACATTTGTATTTCCCTTTTTAAGCAATTCATCTTAATCGGATAACAAAGACGCAATGAACAACAAAATGTAGATGATCAAAGCGAGATCTTCCTGATACTATAAATATTAATGATGCAGTGAATTTGGGAATATAAGGGTAACCGTACGCATTTAAATGGGTTTGATTTGCTCATCATTTTATAAACTCACCTAATACAAAATAAGGAAGCTCTGTGTTTTCCAGGTCGTCCACAACCGCGATTTCTCCTGGAAAATCATTCCGAACTGAGAACAGGAGCTTGGGCTCGGAGGCCGATGGACTGTGCATGATGCTCAAATCGTTTTCTCTCAGAAACGGCAAAGCAGACACGGTGACACTTTTCATTTTGCATTCGAGATCTTGAGACTGGTCCTCCTCTGTATTCAAACCTGATATTGCGACAAATTTTGCTGAGAAAATCCACAGAAATAAGAGAAACGAGCCGGACTCCATCGTGCGACGATTCGAATATCCCCTACTGACTAAGCAGCTGCTGTCATGCGTGGAGAAACAAGACGAAAAGGAGGCGGTAGAAGAGAAAACGGATTGGAATAGCGAAGATTTTAACCTGTTCTTAAAAATAACAAAATGATCAGATTTCTCTTAGGTTCAGTCAAAAATTTTACTTGGTTTACAGCACCCCTATTTCTGGATAGCTAAATAGGTGCCGCATGAGTCAACCTGTTTTTGAAAGCGTGTGCTTAATTCCATCGGATCTGATTGCCTGTGGTTGCGGCGGAAGCAGCTTGTACAGCATGAGAATGTTAAGTTCACAATAAATTGACTTTTTTATGTTTTTTTTTTCTTAGATTTAGGGTCAAACTAATAAAAATAGGCACTGACGGTACTTTATGATTAAATGTCACTTTCTCGCATGGGATTTAAGATTAAAAAATATTATAGCTAGCATAAAACAAAACAATATAAAATTACAATAGTATACCAGTACACCAGACACCCCTACGATCGCTGGAAAATGGGTGTAACTCATTTACCGAGACCTCACGGCTGATGGATTTCGGCATAAATAGAATGAAACTGCAGAATTAGGGCGTAATGCAATAGTAAAAAAAAAAAAAAAGGAGAAATTAAGAAATCCGTTAACCGTCGAGCACTGTTCCTCCAATAAATGAAGTTAATGGCCGTGTGACAATGCGTGTAAAACGTCCTTAAGGTCAGATCATTACGCCATTAAGAGGGGCCAAAATTCTAGGAATACATGTATTTTCTATCAGCATCTGAATGTGTAGTCATGTATAATAAACCTACCCCATACCTTTCTTTGAATGATACAGTAGATAACAGGAATATTTAGTTGTTTTATAACAAGAGCGATTAATATAATGTCATAAAATCATAACATCACATTTAACATGAGGCTGTCCTGCTCTATATAGTACACAATTTAATTTAAATAGGATTATGTGTGGAATGCCTGATATTTCTATGTAAGGTTGCATTGTTCAAGAACACTGTAAATGCTGTAATAATTTCGATATGTATAATGTGCTCATTTTCTTCTTAGTGTGGTCACTCTGCTATGGACAGTTTGCTTTGTGACTTGTATTCCATGTTAAAGGCAAAAATCCAATTCATGTAAGCAACAGGCCAAGGCCTCTTAGTGAGGTTTCTGGGATTGCTACGCTGCCTAGTGCCCCCTTCTGTATAGAGCAACAACTGCACTGTGTGGTGGTCATACAATTGAGCTTCTATGACTGCTGCAATGGCACATACAGAGGAACACTCTGGGACTTTTTCTTGCCTGTAGGGTTGGCATTAGGTATGTATTACACTTTATAATGTTGTAACACCTTGACAGTCTGAAGGTAGCATTTCATTGAATTACAGCTTTAGAGCAATTGACAGTGTCATGCCCTGTCTCCTGGCCCTCCTGTTTCTTCCCTTGCATGGGACTAATGAGCCACGCCTGTTTAGAGTTTATGCTCATTTCCATCCCCAGCTGCCTATTGTTTGATCCCTTGTTAGTCATGTATAAAAGTGCTTCCCAGTCCTTTGGTCCTTATTCCGGTCATTGACGTTACACCCTTATGTTGTCTGCTAGTCTGCGCATTCCTGGTTTTGGTTTCCTCGTGGTCTTGTTTGTCTTTAGTTATTTTGTCAGAATAAATTCCTTCCAGTTGCCCAATGCCTGCCTCCTCGTCCTTCCTTGTTCTCGTGAATGTGACAGACAACCGTATAGATTACCATAGATGCTTGTCTGATAAGTTAAACAAACCTTTAATTACTGTGAGTAGCATACCGACCTTAATCAAAATCACCACAAGGCAAAATAAACAGAACTAAAACCACTTGCAAAATATTTGTACCATTAATGATTTTTCAATTGTGGACAAATAGGTTAGTAATCAAGGCGATAAATTACTACATTAAAAACAGGTGTTTAATGCTTTATGTCTCAAGAACAACAGTATACCCTGTAATACACACACAATACACACACAAAACATCAGGAATAGGAATTTGTTGGCTTGAATTTTATACTATTTCAGAGAGACAAGAATTAAAGAGAACACAATTTATTTGCTGGGTAGGCATAACATGAATTAATTCCAGTTAAACAAGACAGAGATCAAACTACGTGGTCATACAAGTATCTAATATCGCAAAGAAACATACATAGTATCATAAATGATGGAATAATGCAAAAGACAAAATGGTACATACCCGGCAGAAGTTATATACAGTAAAGGCAAAAAGGGATCTGGCTGCAGATATTAACGCACAGTGCTGTGTGGGAGTCCTGACTACAGGAAAAACTCCATTATGGCTACACGTAAAGCATAGGCTAAGCCCACGTCTTATGTGGGAGGTTCTGAATACAGAAGCCCCCCCTCTCTAATGT
>JAACJT020002040.1:0-13156 GCA_009936485.2 Gymnarchus niloticus
TTTTATTTTTTTTTTTTTTTTTTTTTTTTTTTTTTTTTTTTTTTTTTTTTTTTTTTTTTTTTTTTTTTTTTTTTTTGCAAAACTTTTTCCGCTCTGTTTAACTAGGTTTCCGTTTCAGTGTGGACTCAGGCAGGCATTCGCGTGTAAGGAATGAGCGTGTTCTGCTTTTGCTGTAATGGTAACCCACCGATCAAATCAAATTTGTCCCATGACTTGGCACGAGTGCGTGGGCGTGTGACAATCTTGTGTGCAAATTCACCGGCAGCAGTGTAGTCTTAGAAAAAGTTGCAATACAGAAATACACAACACAACTGTACATTTTGTTCAAAAGTACATGATGTACACAAGATAACGGACTGAATTGCACACTATTTTTGGAATGTCACCAGCAGGTTAGGTGCACCAGTAATTAGACTTTCAACTCTGGACCTGATCTGGCATCCATGTATTCATAATTAATTTTACTCTGATTGTCATTGATGCCACTCCCAAAATTGGACACTACCATACCCACTTGTCACAGCAAAAATATAAAGTGACCCAATATGGCAGAATGAAAATGAACTGGTTCCGGTTTTCCCTTTAGTGTCTGATCTCACAAGCCCTTTTCACTCTTTTCATATAAAATAGCAATGATATTTAGTGATCAACACAATTTATCCGTATCACTGACTATGAAATCTAATTTGGTGTTTGCAGGTGTAGACCTAATTTTTTTTTTTTTTTTGAAAAAACTGCCTGAGTGACCCATGATGGCACAGGAAGCTCCTGTGTTATGGGGACGGCAACTTTGCACATTAGCGGCGTGTCCTGGATTAGTGCTGACTTCAGTGCTGTCACCCGTCATGTAATGAGCGTAGCTACGCCAAGCCAGTGGTACCACCTGCAAATCGCCTGAGCAGTAGCATATGTTCAGACAGTCTCATTCACCGCCTTATAAATGGGCACTTTTTTTAAACACTTCTACTTTCTTCCGTACCATTTTTTAAATCTCTTCCTTTCTCATCAGCGTCCATTCCTCGTATATCCCTTCTGCTACCCTATCCTCCACCCTGCTTAATCCACCCGTCGTGCCGCCTCCACGTCCTTAGTGCCTCTTCATGCTCCACCCCACCCTCCGCTTCTCCCCTGCTGTCCTACCCTTTCCTTCATGTTCCCCGATCTTCTTCTACACTTTCATCCATGCATTTCTTGTTTCTGATTTACAAAGGCCTGGGGGAGACTTCTTAAAGGGATCAGTTGGGTTTTGTATTTCCCTTTTAGCTCAGGAACATCTGCTTTGGACTGACAGGCCTAATGTCATTTCCATTTAAGGCTTGGTAATGAACCCGGTTTCGGCCCTGCTTCTCACCGGCCCTCCATAGTTTTCCTTGTTCATGTATCTTCCAGGCTGACAGGTAAAAAGTAATTGAATGGAATGGAGGATATGAATGTATAACTGTGGGCTTTTCTGTCATTACTTCTTTCTTCTCCTTTCTCCTCATTACAGGCAAAATTACTTTTTTTCTTCTTGGCACATATGGAAACCGCGGGAGATTTTCAACCCAGCCTTTAGTGAATGGAGTCAAATTAACAGGCGATCAAGCCATTGTTACAGCGCGGGGGGCCGCTGGAGGCTCCTTGCAGCAAGTGTAACCCAGTTATTGTGGTGAATTCCATTTCTGGATTTTTAATTAGAGAATAATTATTGCTTTTTGTTTTGTAAAGAATTTATGCTTAGGTCTGTAGGTTCATTTTGCTCAGGAGTGAATCATACCCATTTTCAGGTTAGCCTGCACTGATCTTTTTCAATTCTCTCTCTCTCTCTCTCTCTGCCACTTCTAAGTTGTCTTTTTTTTCCCCCGCCGTCTGTAGTCTCCCCTGGGAGAGGATCCCCTCAGCCTGGCACTCAGACTAATGGAGGACATTTATGAGTTGGGAGGGGGGTCAACCCCCATCACAGTAGTCTAATAGCAATCACAGGCTTTCTTATGTCGTATTTATCATGACTCTCATCCAACAGGAGCTGGAGGTTGAACCTCATGGCTGATGGACATGGCCTGGTTCTATCACCTCTGTTTAACCATAGACCTACAGGGATGTCTGTTTAGTTTTCTTAACCATGTAGAGGCACATTGGATGCTCTGTTCATTTCCACGCATCTGTTGCTGAGGGGAGTGGCTTCTGCATGTGTTGTGGTTTACCAAGGCTACTAAATTCGACTTTATGTGGGGAAATTTAAAACGTTTCTGCCAGCTTGACACAAGACTTCGACTGCCATTGGATGTTTCGTTTTATGTTGTTTGTACAAGTGAAATTCATGCTTGACATAGACAAAGCAGTATCAGTTTTGTATGTACGGCTCTCTCAACCTGAACCATTTCATGTATAATTTGGAAAACAAACATTTTCAGCTCTAAGTGTTTCCTGCAGTCAAATTTTTTGCTAAAATGAGATTAAAGCATTATCTGCTAAAACCTGAGCAGTATACCGCATCTGTTTTATTTTATCTAACAGTGACATGAACTGCCTTTAGGTATTGTGTAATTTACAGTAATAACTGAACCATGGGTGACCTATTCTGTTTTGTGTTCACTGTTTACATCATGAACAAGGCAACTCATATATATAATTAAGGCTCCATTCAAATGCATGATGGTGGTGCCAACGCATCCGTCTGGATTGTAGCGCATATACCCAAATGACATTGACACGCAATGATGCATGGTAACACCCAGCTTGTCTTCGATTAGTTTGAGCACCTTGTTTTGATTGTCGATTGAATCCCCTCTGAAGATGCGTTTTAAAATATGCCGAAGCCCAAATCTCTGACTTAATTCAGAGCAGCCAGCCTTGCCTTCAGAGCGATCAGTCTGGATTGCAGACAGGTCCTTTTCTGCATCTTATAGCAAACAGTCCGGGAAAAAGGCAGCAGAGACCCAGTGGGAGGTAACCTAGGAGAGACACTGAGAGGGAAGCGTGATGCATAAGCCCTAGTGACTTGGACCTGTCTACCAATAATCATTTTTATATTGTGCCTTAAAAGCTCTGCATGTTAGCTAAAACAACGTGCCTTGTACACGGTGCTTCTACGAGTTTGAAAGAATCTAAATGAGAAGTCTTTGGTGTGTGATAGGTTGGCTATACGTTTGAAAATGTGCTGTAAAACTTTTAAAGATACAGCAGATGAGCATAGCCCTGTTTTATTTTTCCCTGGTCTCAATGATCATATTTTCATGTGTGAAACACTTAAAGTACAACAAAAGACTTCTTTGGTACCTTAACCTGTTTGCTTTTCTCTCCTGGTAAATCTTAAAAGATTTCTTCATTTGTTGGTTTGCATTGTTTTGTTTAGGTAAAATTAATATATTCATGGAAAATGTTCCAGAAACTGTGATTTGTTTATATGAAAATGTACTGTTCTAGACATTTCAGGACAAATTATATCTCTATGAATGAAAGTGCCCCCCACCCCCAAGCACAGGAGTAGCTGGTTAGTCTTTAGAGAGTTAAATGTACTGTTGGTTTTGCCTTAATATTGTGTATCTATTTATTGGCACAAGAGGGCAGATAATGGAGATAGTAGGTACTCGTGGAATGGCTGGTCAATTACACAATCTCCCCAGCTTATATTGAAAAAGCCTGAAGTATTTGTTTAAATTTATCTCATGCTTTCAAATGCGGCATGTAGAGGGTTGTCCTTTCAAAGGATAGAGGCAGTGCTTTTTTTAAAAATTTAAGAATTTTTAATGCATGCCAATCTGGCAGCCTCGTGAATTGCATTGTTGCTCATTGTACTGGAATATGACCATACGTCAGCCCTCGTCTCATCACTAATAGCTATACGTAAAATGTGTTTTCTTCATATGTGCTTGTAATTAGGGTACTTCTGAACAGAGATGCTTGCTGTATGTTTATAGGAATATAGGTGATGGTAGCTATAGATGGCCAACACTGCAGGCAGAAATTAGGTCAATGTTTTTGCATGTAAAATTTAACGTCTCGTATTACACGAACCCAACATTGGTGGTGATCTGGATTATGCTGGAAGTTGTGCTAAAGTGTTATCCTCCTTAAAGAATTAACAGAAACATGGAATCCGTCCATCTAACTTTTCACATGTCATGTGGCAGGCAGCATGGAGCACAGTGAGAGTGTATGCCCAGGATGGATGTCAGGGAAACTAGGAATGCTGAAGATAAGCAGACCCCACAGATGCTGTGAAGGCTGTCCCTTCCCTCTGTTATTGGCTGCCAGTCCTTCGGACTGTCATGAGTCATTTGAACACGGGATCACCCGCATAGTAATCGTGCAAATAATTGGTGAGAGTTTTTACTGGTTTACCTCAACTGACCTTTTTCAAAATCAGGAAAACGATCATTCTGAAGGTCGAATAAAAGTGTAAACTTTTATGTAGATTTTTGACACAGTATTCATGGTTAGCATGCTATGGCACTCAATTTTGTTGAACAGCACAGTATTACAAATAGACTGTAATAATGCAATACATAGAGATTGCATTTCATACATGGCTTCCAAGCGCAATTAGTAATGTTACTATTTTGCAAATTTTTTTTGCTTTGTAAACTGAAGGGCAAGCCAATCAAATGCTACAGGGAAAAAAAATCAAAACATCATATTAAAAGTTCATGTTTGGAAAAATTGTTGCTTCTTTTAGACAGATGCTGAAATCTGTACCTTTTTGCAAGAGGTCAAAATACTAAAGTTTAAAACATTTTAATAGCTTTTAATAGCGTTCAGTCTGTTTAAAGCTTGCCAAACCCGAGTTAAACGACATGTTGACTGTGTCTTAAATGTCTAGTATAATGTCTAGCTGGCCGTCATTCTTTATTTAGGGAGCTCACACTAGTATATACTGTAGGTCAGGACATTGCCAATTATTTTACCATGCGGTGTACATTTGAACAATGGAACACTTTAAATCCTCTGACTATGAACACTCCATTTTCAAAAGATAGAATGAAAAGGGCAAAAGAGCAACAACAAAGTATTCAGTATGCCCACACTGATAGGCCTAAAAGATCAGAGCTGCTGGACAGGAAGCACAAAGAATTTCCAATGTATTCTGATGGATGCTGTTCAGGCTGGAGTGAGATGCTGGCTTGCTGAAAGAAATTAAGAACGTTTTATCTGTGTTTCAGCTGGGTTTGCAATGTGACTTTTTCCTTAATTTAATTTCATAACTTTGGTAGTAGGAGGTTGTATGTTGGCTCCATGGTGAGCGCTGCCTCGTACCGCAAGGGTTTTGGGTTCCAATCGGGCATGCATGTGGGTGGGTGGTGTGTACATGATCATTTTTATGTTAAGGGTTTCTTATCAGAGTCCAAAGACATGCAGTTAAGGCTAAGTGGCATCTTTAAATTGCCAAAAGTGTGTCATTTGGGTGAGTGCGTTTTTGGATGTGCGTCTTGACTAGGGGGGTTCCATGCCTTGTGAACCTGACCAGAATAAGTGTCTAGGAAGATGGATGGATGAATATTTGGTACTGAAGTGTATTTTTATGAGATGCACTTTTTTTAACATTCATGATGCTCTGATCACGTAAGTCAAGCTGAGGGTCTGCAGCCCGAAAGGCGAGTTCGTAAAAACATTAACAGCCTCCTTCAGACACGGGGTGCAGGACATTAAGTCCAGGGCAGACCGTGGTCTTCAGTGTGAAGGGCAGAGTGTGAGTGAGTGCCTGGTGGAGATGGATGTGACGTTTCCCCCAGAGAGCTGTGCTGTGCGATCGTGATATCAGGAGTGCCAGCACTTATGATACTGAGCATTACGTTGCTGTCACAGTCCCACTGTCAGGAACTCTTCATCATCCAGTTAGCATTCAGCACAGAGGATGCCTTTGTGCGACAGAACAGAATGCTGTAGTTACTGATGAAGTGTCTAGCTTGAAACGTCAAATCACTGAAATTAGAAGACTTGTATTATTTAAATGTTCTTGTGTCTTCCAAAAAAAGTGTTTATTACTATGCCTGCCCATGATTAAAAAAAGTCCTTTACAGAAGGAAGGTCCCTGTCACTCGCACTAGTCACATTTGCAAATAGCCAAGTGCCACAAAGAACAAAATGCAAAACAATTTTGTGTTTTCTTTTTTTTTATGGTTTATTAGACTAAATTTCTGCCCTAATGATATCCAGTCACTGTGGCCCTCGGGAAAAACAGCGGAGTGCTGTCAATCATTACCACAAGCAACTTATTTCTGTGCTGTCTGTACATTGTTTGTTTGCTATAATAGATTTTGATATGTACAACTCTGCCATCCCCTTTAATGCACCGTGAGTGGCAGAAACCAATTTAATTTTTCTTTGTTTCCACACAGCTGTGTGTCTGCTGCTTGAGCTTCGGCAAAATTAGCCGTGACGGGCCGGAGGCCCTGGCTGTGTCATTGTTTCATACTTATCTGTGGGGTTCCTGTCGATGGTGCCCCGTCTCTGAACATACACTCTGTCATGCTCCCAGGAGACTTGTCAGCAACACAAACACAAGAGCGGTTGTTATGGGTTTGTTTACATTCATCTTGGGATGGAGACTGAAGATATGAGAGCTATTGGGAGAAAATAGAAGGGGATGACTGTGGTCTGATCACCTTTTGGCTGGATGGTTTTGAAATCTTCTAATTGCTTTACTATGGATAGGAATAACAGCTTCATTAGTGACAGCAATAACATTTCAGGCTCTGTTCAGTTTTGAAGTTGGACATTGCCAGTTATTTATTTTCCCCCTACTTCCACTGCTTTTTTTTCCCCCCCAGTACAATGGAGCCTTAATGTAATTATTACACGTGCCGATTAGAACAGATGGGAGTGATGTGGCACGTCACGCTAGCTGCGCTTTCGGTTGGAGAGACGCCGCCGGGTCCGTGCCATACGGCAGACTGTTTCTCCTCACGGCAAAAAAGAGCCAGAGCCAGACGCTGAGGGTGAGCAAAACTCAGACGTCAGATGGGTGGGTGATGCAGGAAAGCAAGCCCTATGCTTCAGTCGTGCCTCCTTACAGCACGGGTCAGTGATTCACAGAAGTACAGTGAAAGACCACTTAGAGTGCTGAGGGTTGTATTGCTCTAACAGTAATGCTGTCTTTTCCAAATTACCGATTAGCTTTTTTTTTTCTCCCCCCATATAGTTTCACGAACACTGTTTTAATCTGTATTTTTGTTTATACTCTGGTTTACACAGCCATCTTCTAATCCCTTATCCTAGTCAGGCTCCAGCCCCCCCAGGCTCTATCTGAGATAGCAAATGGCACAACGCAGGATTACTCTCTGGTGAATGTCATTTTGACCAATTTTGTAGTTAGTAAATAAATGAATCACACTTCAAGAGATGCAAAGGGCAGCAGTTCTCAGTATCTGATTTTGTCATCTTGTGCTCTCCTGGGCGGTCTCTTCTCCCTTCCCCCTCTGGGTTCATCTGAGTTCTCAAGCGATGAGGGGGTGCAGCCAAGATGCACCCCCCAGGGCCACAAACAAGCCCATGATGCAGAGCTCTCTGGGACGCTGACCTCACGTCTGTAATGTGTGCTAGCGGCACAGTTTCATCTCCATTTCCTTTTCCATTTATTTGAGTCAGTGGCCCTAATGAGCTTCAGTGTAGGAGAAAATAAGAATTCTATAGTTTCATGGTGTCTTGTCTCACTAATTGCAGAGTGGTACATGCATAAATATAATGGGGCAGACATGTTTATATGTAAATCAAGAACCAAAAAGTATCCAAATTAGTTGGAGATGAGGAGAGAGGAGATGATGAGGACTCATGTCGTTTAAGACACAATTCAGGAGTGCTTTGTTCCTTGCCTTGAATCCCTGTCCTTCTCTTCTTTTAATGAAGGAATTGCTGTCTAGCTGTCAGGTCTATTATGGAATTTTAGTCATAATAACCCGTGAAACATTTTCATTTTTAAAACTTATCAATCATATCTTCTGGTGAACTTCTTAAAGGGGCCAATGTCAAGTCTCTCCAAACACTGTTGCTAGAAAATTGTGTTGGATGAGGCACGGTAGTTAATGGTCTGTCTGTGTGGTAATAAAATTAGATGTGAGCTAAGTCGTTGAGACACAGTGGGGAATTCTGCAGTTAATATTCATTTTAATTGGGAACGTTCTGTGTGTGATGTGGCTTACCCTTAGCCCAAGGCAAGGAACTTTTGTTAAATGTGCTCAAACTCAGGTGACAAAGACAGGAAGGCATTGAACAAAACAGTTTGAAGGGGAATGATTGGTGTTTTTTATTATTATTGTTCTTGTTGTTATTTAGTAGTGGTAGTAGATGTTTATTAGCAGATGCAACTAGATGTGGAGGATGTGATTTAGAATTTAGAAAAATCATTTTTCAAAAGGTTAAAGACATTTTATATTACTTGTGGTCATTAGCAAGTGGTTCTGCTCTGGACATAGAGGTTGATTCACACTTGTTGCTTAAGGTTGCCAAACATTCTCCTTTTTTTAAATGTCATTCTTTACTATATTTAGGTCAAATGTTGCTTTATGCTGCACTATCTGCGCACTGACACATATTTAGAAATGGGAATAAAATTCATGTTACCAGTACTACTTCACATATAGAAACTTGCTTGTGTGTATTTGCTTTCCTCCACTGTGATCGTCAGCGCGCGATGGAAATGCATGTGGAGTATCAACGTGGGTACCCGCAGTTTAGATTCCTGGGTTTCTACATCTGTGTGATACAGGGGGGTGTCTGTCTTCTAGAACCTTCCCTCCAGTCTTTGAGCTCTTAATGGAAATGGAAAGCAGGCTTTTTTTCACCCCTATCAGCCCATGCCGCCTGCAGTGCACTGGTCCCCAGACAGCACCGCCGGCTCGCTCTCTGCTTGGTCCACTTTGCACCCGACTCCTGTGCTCCACAAGATGGCGACAAGGCCGGTGGTGCTGGCAGCGTGGGTGTACCAAGAGAGCTCCCCGGACACCACCCTGCCCCCACCCAAAAATGCGCAGGTGTTGTTATTGGAACGTCAATGGGCTGCAGCAATTGGATAACTTCAGCCTTGAAAGTGTGAGCGGTCAGCTTAGGTTCCTTGTTGGGTTGAAAAACCTGTCATTGTTTTGCCTTTCTGTGTGTTCGCTTCTGGATGGAAATCAGACGTGTCCTCATCAAACGAATTGTGATTGCGTGTTCCACTAGCTAATCAGCACCACTGTGCCCCAAAAAATAGGTGTGTGGACCATTTGTAACGCTGGAACAATTCTAAAAAACTAAGCTAGCAATTTTTATATGAATTAAATTTGTAGATTCTCTGGAACGTGGTCTGTCTGTTGCGTATTTATTTTAATGAATTAATTTGCTTTAAATTGCCATTGCTTCCATTATTTCATTGCCTGAAATTCATTTAGCATGCTTATCTTAAAAAGATAGAAAAAGGCAATAGCAGTAAGCAGTACTCCAGTTTGAAGAGCTGCATTTTGAAAAACATTTGCGACTCAAGTTGATAAAGGAGACATCTTTTTTCCTCAGTTGTGCATCTCTCACGGTCTGTTCTGTATAAACAAACGCCCCCAAACTCAATGTGTGTCTTGATGCGGCTCAAAGAAATTACCCAGTAATTTAATATATTACTGCACCAAAGGGTGGCTGGGACTTTTTAAAACCATAGTCTGCATGCTTAAATCAGAAATTATTCACATTGCACTAATGGAAGCTCACAAGTCCTCTTTGTTCTTCATAGTATGGAAGACATCTTGGAAAATTCTGGAGACATTCCTCAGTTTGATGAGGTGGTGGGTCCAGGGTGGTATAATTGCTACAAAGCTGTCAGTTTGATGCATTCTGTCCCCATCCGATGAAAACTGGAGCGTCAACAAGGATTCCAGGCCAGACCGTCTCCAAACTGCCACACAATATGTCTTGTGGCCTCCTGTGAGCGGTGGTCTGCCAGCAGCCAAGTCCTGGACAGTACATGTCTGTTAGTGTGGAGAGAGGGCTAACTACATCAGCTGTCAGCTTTAAGGGTTAATATGACTGGGGAGGGGTCAGCAGTGCAGCCAGCACTGAGAACATCAGCTGCTGGGTGACAGTTATTCGAGTCCCCCCCAACCTCAAAATGGCATAAAATCGCTCCTCTAATTAAAAATTGAACACCATTTTGTGTTTATCGTGAGTCATTATAAATATGAGCAAAAATTAATTGTATATAGGTCTTATCTGCCCTGGTGTGAACTGGTGCCCCATCCAGGGGTATCCCTGCCTCAAACCCTGTTTTTCTGGAATAGCATGTAGAATGATTGTAATGCTGGGATGTGTGGATGGATGGATGGATGGCTGGCAGGCAGGCAGGCAGGCGGAAAGAAAACCTGAAGTTACTGTTTAGAAAGCATAACACCTAGAGATCTGGGGATCTGCTCAATCTGGCTGAAAGTGGACTGGACTATTTTGATTCTCAACAGGATCTTGCTCTTGTACCCTAGCAATTAAATGAGTGATCTTTTTATATCAGAATATTCAGCATATACTAAAGTGGATGATATGTTCATTCCATATAATGGGCCTTATTTTGCACTGGCGGGAAGAGCGATGCAAAATGGTTTTGCTAGTTTCATACCAGCGCATTCCTCATTTTCACGCCAAGCGCCCACGTTTTCAAAATAACAAATGATTTTGCGCGCTTTTCTCGCTCGTAGGAGTGGTGTTTTTTAAATGAGGTCTGGCTGGGCACATTGTCAGCACGCTGCTATTTTCAGGCAGCGAAATGACATTGCGCTTTCGACCAACAAAAACCACGTCTAAAGTCATTGGCGTATTATTAAACGATATTTAAGGGGCGCGTTTTAGAAATGTGCGGTTGCACGATGCTCATTACGGACACTAATGGTTTTTTTGTTATTTTATTTCATTTCATTCCCAATACGTTTTATTATTTATTCCCACGCCTGCTTCACCTCGACAGGCTTAGGTGGAACAGTGGAGCTCCCGTAAATGATTTGCTCCCGCCTTTTCAGTTCGCGCATGAGCACGTCCGTTTCCTCAGCCGAAAACCGATCTGGTTTGCCAGGTAAACGCGCCATTATAACAGCAACCCCCCATAGCTCATGCGCCCCTGCCTTTTAAAGGTGAGGTGATGTGCCATTCTGATTGGCTTATTGCATGTTACCCCCAAAACACACCTCTGAATAATTAAGATAGTTAGGACAACCTTTTCTGCGCCTTGCGCTGGTGCGAAGTCTGTTTTTTCCGTCGTCAAAATATTAAAATGGATTTGGATGCGCCCATAAATGTTACTTGTACCTTGCGGTTTACGCTTTGCGTTAGATCGCCAAAATAGAGCCGAATATCTTAATACCTGTTATTTTTAACACATAATTCAAAAAACAATAATTACACTTTATTATACCCAAACTGGTTGATTCTTATACACAGATTCTCTGAATGTCACTTGAATATTCTACTTTATCTGTCCTACTGATGCACAGGTCGTGTGTGTCAACATCAATGTGTTTCGCTTTGTATTATTTCTGTTATGTATTTCTTATTATCTTTGACGGTTTAGTGTATATGAAGGCAAATAGTGATTAGATCACTAAGGAATATTACTTGTAAACTAATAATAATACTTTGTGAACAATATCCCATTTTCCCCCCTCTGCTTTTTAAAATCTAAATATGATCATAATGCATTTATCATGGAGTTAATTTGCATGCTGAAAAGTTTCCCTGCTAATCATTTGCTTTCCCGGTGACAGTATTTGCGGCAGGAGCCTGCTACTGTGCACAAAAAAAATTACAAATAGTTTTGTTAGCTGTATCAGTCTTTGGGGAGCCTCGTCGGTGTCTAGACGGTGATTTTAAAAGAATGCAAATGTGTGTGATCTTTAAAGGAGATTAAAGCCATTGGTGCTGCTCACCCTACCTTTAATTCCCATTCTCACGTTGTCCATTTCAGCTTCTCCCTTCATTATCCTCTTACCGTAGCAGTGGCAATTATGTCCGACCAGCAGTCTGAACACTCACTGTTCTCACTAATCTCAGGGAACGTGAAGAAGCGGGAACACTAATCACACTTCAGATGCTCAGAATTCGAAAAGTTTCATAGGAGAATGAAAATCAACCACACCTTGTAATGGGTGCCAGTCTATTGCAGGATGCATATACAAAATCATTTGCTATGGGCCATTTAGAGATGCCAGTTAGCCATCATTAGACTCCAGGAGGAAGCCCATGTCACATGGAGAGAACATGTAACTTCCACACATACAAAGTTATCCAGTGAGCTAACAAACTCCTTCAGTTGCACCACCCAGGAGAAGGTATGCAGATGGAACCTGAACCAGAGGACCTCATAGAACAAGGGATTAAAAGGAGAGCTTGATTCCTGAATGACATGGAGGCTTGGTGGTTAGCACTGTTGACATACACTTCCAAGGTTAGGGGTCTATATGTTTTCTTCATGTTGTGCAGCTTTTTTCCGCTTGTCCAAAGACATGCAGTGAAACTGATTGGCATGTCTAACGTGTATGCCTGTATATACCCTGTGATCGACTGGTATTCCATTCAGGGTGTAGGGATAGGCACCATGGTGACCCTGACCGCCATAAGTGATTGGAGGATGGGTTCAGTGCAAAATTTAATCCATCGTTAAGCTCTTTACCACTTATCGATAATTAACCTGAAAGGAGGCTCCTTATTCTTCCTGCAGAAATGCGTCATCAGTTTATCATCACATCGATTTAGAAATGTCTGGCATATTTGGAAAAAATCTCCTGAATGATCCAGAGCTATTGTTAGATGATTTTATATATTTTTCCATACAAGTGAAATGTAAATATATATGCAAAGTCTGTTATCACTTGGAAGAAGACCTATGTGGTTTTATTTACTAAATTTATATCATGAGTCTTGAACTAGAAAAAGTTATGGATTTATATTTATGAAATGTTTATGGCACAGAAAGGGCTGGGACTTCTTGCTCTCAACTATTAATAGCCTGTGCTATGATTTCAAGTCCTGCAGTTCATATAATTTACCCATTTATTGATATGGAATAGACAGAAAAGGCATTATTTCTGAAATCACAATCCACAGTGGAAAACATCCTAAAAGACTCCTCACACCCTGCTCATGATCTTTTCCAACTCCTGCCATCAGGCAAAAGATACAGGAGCATTAAAACAAGGACAAACAGACTAAACAGCAGTTTTTACCCTGTTGCCAT
>JAACJT020002041.1:0-13153 GCA_009936485.2 Gymnarchus niloticus
CCGCCCCCCACCCATGTATGGCAGAGGGACTATTTTGTACTGAATACAAAAACCAAAAGGGCTAAGCAAAAATCACAAGTCAAAAATTCAAATCAGAGTCACAAATAAATCAAAACAATCAGATTCACAATTCAAAACAAAGAGTAGAGAACAAATCAGAGCAAAGAGTGCTGATTTTCGTGCTGAGCAAGGTGTCTTTTGTAGGGTATATTTTGTCTTTTCCAGATTCTGGAAACTGGTGCGGAGATAGTAGATGTGCTCTGAAATACGGTGGAACTGGAGCAGATGAATCAAATGAAATGGAAAATGGGCCTCGAAAGATATTTACTGGGACACATATACACACAAAAATACAGAGACATGTAACAGGTTGAAAGAAAACACAGCACGCCAATTTACTTATAAATGAAAGAAGGGGCAGGCAGAATGAAACCTCCAGTAAACTGATTTTTGGGAAGTCATGCCCCCTCACAGTCCTTCTGCCAAATGTCTCAGCTGGTAGACAGTACGTAGTGAACTCTGGACTGAGTGGTGTCTGCAGGTTTTCATGTCAGCTGTGACTCTCAAATTTCAAAGTTCTCTGCTGCTTGACTAATCATCACGAGAACCCAATTACACGGTCTCGCTACAAAGACGAGTGCATGAATGAAGCCGCGTGCATGGGAAGGATCTGGATAGTTGGATGGGCTGGAAAACAGGCTCGGTGTACGTCCCAGAACAAATAAAGCACACTGAGGACTGGACTGGGAATGGTCTTTACTTTAAATGCCGAAATTATTCACAGATTATGTCAAAATATATTCAAATAAAATCCACATGACAGGATTTTATTTGCTTTATTGAAATCCAGTTTGGCAGTATGTGAACGCTGAAAATTATGTCAAAGATTGAAACTGTTGGACAATAATAAATGTAAAAGTGACAGATTACAAATGTCATTTTATAGGCTGTATGACAGTCTTCTGATCATAGATGACAGCAGCTGGAGGCCAGTAATTATGATGAGGTGAGTTTGCTTCTTGAATCAGGGCAATGCAAGAGCTGGGTGACATGATCCAATTCACCAAGCCAAAGCAAGTATCATCTCTTTGTACATAGAAAAAAGCTAATATTTGGTGCCGTTAAATCAAAATTGACTCCTGGCAACAACATAGCCTACGTTCCTCCAGAACGGTCTGACTTCTGCATGGGTCTTCAGGCTTCACAATGTCATGTTCATTGCTGTGATGACTGAGTCATTCTGAATTGTTGCAGATCATCTCCTTCCACTTTTAAATTCAGCTATTCCAGGTATAACAGTCTTGTCCAGATGCACTGACTGTTCTCGTAATATCCCTAAAATAAGAGCTTCATAGTCTCAAAATTTGTGCTTTAAGTGAAAGTTTAGGCTTGATTTGAAGAGAAAAAAATCAACTTGTTCTTTCTTTACAGTGTATGATATTCCTATATGGCTTCACCGGCACCACAATTCAACCGGACTCTTGGTTTGCAGGGCCATGAGACAAGGACAGTGAAGAAGCAGGTACGAATGCGGACAGGGTTTAATAAAAATACACAGAAACCAAACACCAGGCTTTGGCTTGAATACAAGAGGGAGGAATCAAAGATAAACAAGATAAGGTTAGAATTGTAGGCACTAAGAGATAAACAGACACAGCTAGGGAATTACCAGGCAGGTACTGTAACTTAGAACAAGACTAGGAACAAGAGTAAGCCTGGTGATGACATGGATGACATTAGCATCTTCCATCACCCAGATGTGAACTGACCAAACCTCACTTGTTGTTCTCGTCCTGTATTTTGGAGTTTTAGCCGTTCCCTGGTGTCTGACTCATCCCCCAGCTGGTTGTTCACATGACAGACAGAGTGATTAAAGGCCCGAGCAGAAACTGGAGCCCAAATTGTGTGATGTGGTGCCATGTGCTCAGAGAAGCTGCCTCAGGGCATTAAAAGCCAGTTGGGTCTGCGTGTAAAAGCTGCGTGACAATGCTGTTAGAGCGGCTTGACATGATGTGTTCAAGGTTGGCTTTTGACACCTGCAGCCTTCATCCAAATCGATATCTCTCATTTTTATTAGTGTATTTTGTGATATTTATGTAACTGTGCCTGCTGTGTTGCAGAACTCAGCTTTTTAAAGTTTTATTTTCCTACCCTGGTAAATATTGGAAGCCACGTGAAGAGGCATTCTGTTGTGGTGCTGATATTAGCAAGTAATAATAATAATAACAACAACAGTAATAGGGGGCATGCCGGCTCAGTGGGTAGCACTGCTGCATCATACCTCCAGGCTTGGGAGCTCTGTGTGTGGAGTTGGCGTGTTCTCCAGGTGCTTCTCAGGGTTCCTCTAGGCACTCCAGTTTCCTCCCACAGTCCAAAGACATGCAGTCCAGGCTGACTGGTAATTCTAAATAGCCTGTTGTGTGTGATTGTGCCCTGTAACAGATCGGCACTCCATCCAGGGTGTCCCTAAGCTGCCTGGGATAGGCCCCCTTTGACCCTGCATAGAGGATGATGATGAATTGTAATACGAATGGGTTGATGTTCTCCATCCATCTCCAGGAGAACTGATGTGTATTTATTTACATACCTAAATATAAACATTCTTTATTTGTTGTGTTTTCTCTCTTTATGGTCTATGCTTTCTTTTGTTCTTTATTTGGAAGTATAACTCAGAGAGTCACAAAGTGATTTTTTCCATCTATTCAAAAAATTATATTCTACCCTATTCTGTTCTATTCATGGGTGAACTTTCAGCAGTAATGGTTCTGCTGCAGGGTCCAGGTCTGTGCAGAGATGCTTTTTGCACTGTGGTATAGTGAAATCCCATTAATTTGCCTGGTTTGGTGCTGAGAATATGGCAAAAGGTGGGGAGAATAAAGGAAGCCAGGGTCAACAAAGAAAGGTATCAGAGCAGTAAAGGGGCCTTGGGCTTTAAGTCACAGTGTTGCGGGGGGGAGTACATGGGGGTACTGATTCACAAGAGGGATACTCTACACAGCTCAGGTGGATGGGAAACACCTAAAATTATTTCAACTGGCACTAAAATGTACTTGTGGCATTGACTTGAGTAAACGCAATTTTATTGGTTCATCCATATTTGACTTTCCATTATTTGATCAGTTGAGCAGAAATTGCACCAAATGGCAGCCTTAGCCAAGGTCTTATACCTGAATATTGATCTGGCTGTTTGTGTGGGAGCCTGTCTAACTTCCTTGGTTTAACTGGATACTTATCTGGAAGAGACTGATGTCGTGCTCAAGGGCAACACCCAGGTTGTTGATGGGTCGCGATGATGTCACTTTCATGTTGTTAAAAGTGATGCTGGGATTTTACGGCCTCAATCGACAGGGTAAATTGAAGCTTCCTGTCCCCGGGTGTTTAAATAGGTTTAAGTTAAAGTAAAACATTAGTTATCATACAGCTTTTCTTAGCTTGATTTTGATGGTGTGACATTTTCCAAGGGCATTCACACTTCCGAATGGATAGTCATTCTCATGTGATCTGTCTCGCTGGACATTTCTCTACCGAAAAAGCACTGATGCCTTAAGCTTATGGAACAAATGGCTGTTCCCCCACTCAGGATTAAAGCTAATGTTTTCATCAACAGGTTTGCTGTCTCCTGATAATCAGGTTTGTTCAGGACTCCATCTCCGGTGTCTGTTGTCTGTATGTTTTCTCACATTTCATTAATATTTATGGGATGTTAGCTAGTCCACCATTGCTAAATGCCAGTGACCATTCCAATGACATGCCTCCTCCCCTAGAAAAATGGATAGGGTGTGGCATAAGAATGGCAGTGTAGGAGCTGCTTTTTCTGGGGTGCAAATAAAAATGCATTTCCCTGATCAAAACATTTTTCTCATTTAAAATGCTCTGCATCATTTTCCAACCACAATTTTTCAGTAATACTTGGACTTTAAGGAAAATCTCTTGACTGCTATCTTTAGAGGAGGTCAGCTGAAGCCTCTTCTACAGTAGAGCTTAGCTGAGTGAAAGCAAACGGGTGACTGTGGTGTTTATTTCTTCAACATGTCCCTCTTCTCTGGAGCTTCTCCAAATGATAGTAGAGGTTCTATAATGATGCTGTAGGATATCTGACTGGGACCTAAACCTGACAAAAGTCTTCATAATCCTACTCAGAAATCCCTGGGCTGCCTTTCAAGGCCTGCTAATCCCAGTGTTATAATAGCTGCTGAGAGAGATTGGACCAGAAGGCTTCTGGGTCATGTGTCTGCTTTTGAACATACGAATGTGATGTTAATTCAAGTCGCTTCCACGTAAAATTGCAAGCTGCTAAAGTGGTTAAAAAGAAAAGTTTCAGCTAGACTAACAACTAAATGCTGTGTGTGTGTGTGTGTGTGTGTGTGTGTGTGTCTGTGTGTGTGTGTGTGTGTCTGTGTGTGTGTGTGTGTCTGTGTGTGTGTAGGCACACGCCTCCGTGTTAGGTCTTTACCTTCATGGGAATGCAGTCTGAAGTCAGTGATTTCATAAGGTTTCCATGGTTCCCACTGAAGCCTCCAGTGTTTCATTCTCTTCATCCACCCATCCCTCCTTTCACATTTGTGCTGTTTTTGATCTCTTCAGTTTGAACTTGCTTGTTGAAATTATTTTCAATTATCTGACCGTGCTGTGCTTTGGCAGTATTCACTCAGTGTGATTCCAGGCAGTGAAGCACCCTGAGCTGAACAGAGAGCGACGGGGCAGAGCAGAGTTTGAGTTGGAAGATCTTACTGGAACCCAAGTAACTGTGTATGTAAGTCCTGCTTGAGGCAGAATGCTGGCAGAGGCATAAAAAGGATGAATGGAGCTTTAACAATGCTGTGGGGACAAATGCAAAAATGACCAGACTTTCAGCCTGAGCACATGGGACATCAAAAACAGGCAGGTGTGCAGAAAAGCTCCACCTAGGATGTGGACTAGGGCATCAAGGTATGGACATGTACTTGTGTTTAGCCCCATCTTGAGCCTTACAGTGTTCTTTTCCTGGCCTCATTACTGTGCTTGATTGGACAGCTGTGCCTTCACATGTGACAACACGGCCAGAAAAGCACAGTGATGACTGCTAATTTAACCCACCTGATGACGCCCAGCTGATTTCAGCTATGAGTCTGGGACAGATTGACTTTTAGATACTAGAGAAGACGACAGTTGTTTCAGACTGCTAATCTCTGATCTCGCCTAACTGTTGACTGAGTGCTGTCAGTGACTCCAGTCACTGTGCATGTTTACTGACTGCTTGCTGTGTTTGCATGCTGATCAGTTTATTTTGGACTGTCTTTTTTCTGATTGCTCCTTTTGTATGTGTATGTGTGTGGTGGGGGGCCAGAGCCTCAGAACACAGAACACAGAATAGTGCATAAGTCAGGGGGTCACCCGTGGACAGGCCGTTAGCCTATCGTAGCACATACACGTACCCTTCTGGCAACTTAGAGATGCCAATTAGTCTAACAACGTGTCTTGTATTGTGTGAGAAAACCAGAGGAAACCCACACGACATGGATAGAAACTGCAAAACCAACACACACAATGCAGTGGTGGGATTCAAACCCATAAGCTTAGAGGTGAAAGACAACCATGATACCCACTGAGCCTGTTGTAAACGGCACCTGTTACTAACAGCCATAGTCAGGTCAAAGTTGACTTATAAAAATCATTAACCACATCCCCCTAAATACCTTTAGTAGTGTATCCAGCTATGCTAATGCATAAACTGATTAGTTATACTGCAACAAATTTGGACAGAGTAACAATTACAGTATAATTCAACTTGTTTTTTTCTGGCCACCCATACCAATTACAGTGAAATTCCTGCTTGCATGTTAATCAACAGACTCATAATATGTAGAGAGAACAACACCAGCAATAGCAACAACAGAGAGTAGAATCTAGACAAGACATAGAATCCTGTAGCGTACACAACATTACATGAAGTCAAATAGAGTGGTGAGTGACTGCAGCAATACTGGACTTATGTATCACGGGCAGAGTTGCAACATTGCTGTTAAAGCGCAATGTAAATCAGAGCCTGTTGAGTAGAGTTATGGCACTTGGAAACAGACTGTCCCTGAATCTTGATGTCCAGGTGTTTATGGTCTTGAACCGGAGGGGAACAAACACAAAAGAGCCTGTACAGGATGACTGGAGTCCTTCAAGACGTGATCTACTATTTGGAGGCGATGTGTGGAGTGAATGGTCTGGATGGCTGAGAGGGGAGTGCTGGTAATGCTCTGTGCTGCTTTCACTACTCTTGGTAATGTTTTGAGGTCAAGTACTGAGCAGCTGCCGTAACAGGATGTTACGTACCTCGTGAGGATGGACGAACATCTGCCTGCTTGATCAAACTGTTTAATGCCTACAGTCCAAATCGTTTTCTTACATCACTAAATTTGGGTCTCCTACATATCCCACATACGATTAAAGTTACTGTTGGTGTTAAAGCCTTCAGTTACAGGATCCTTAGATTATGGAACAGTCTTCCAGCCCTTATATGAGATGCCGAGTTGGTCTCGCTTTTGGATCACAACTGAAGACCTGTTATTTTAGTTTAGCTTATCCACACCTTATCATATACAGTTGCATTCAGAAATATTCAACCTCCCAAAGATTTTAAGGATTTACCAATGAAAGCGCTTGATTTTGCTTTGGATGACTTCTTAATCAGTTGAGTCATACGTAGAATCAACGAAGAAAACGTATGATGTATTATTCGTGGCTAACAGGATATTTTATTAATATAGCCATGTCACAATTTTTCAACCTCTATATAACATTGCTGTTTTTAAAACCTTCCGCTAATTTTATGGCCTAAAGTGTAGCTACAACATAATTAAGCCTTTGGGAATTCAATAATGATCCTTAATTGGCTTCAACTGTGATGCATACGTCTATATAAACCCCAGCCGTGAAGGTGTTGAAGGTGAGTTTCAATCGTGGGTAAGACTAAGGTGTTTTCACAAAAGCTGAGAGAGGAAATTATTTCACTGCACCTGAAGGGCATTGGGTATAAGAAGATCTCCCAAAAATTGAACATTCCAAGAGGCACTATTGGGAGCATTATAAGGAAGTTTAAAACTTATGGCACACCTGCAAACCTGCCTGGCTGGGGGGGAAAGCCCAAAATTTCATCAAGAGCCCTTAACAACTTAGTCAGGACAACTAAGAAAAACCCCAGTGTTACTGCAAAATACCTACAGGATGACCTGATGAAGGCCAGGACAAGTGCTTTAGTGGCAACTATAAGATGAGCACTGAACAAAGAAGGACTTCATGGCTGCACTCCAAGATGCACTCCACTCTTGACCAGAATGAACCTCAAAGGTGAACTAGAATATGCCAGGAGAAATTTGGATAGGCCTTCAGCGTTTTGGGAAAAAGTTCTATGGACTGATGAAACTAAATTGGAACTGTCTGGACACATGGACCAGTGGTATGTCTGGCGTGAGAAAGGCCAGGCTTATGACCAAAAGAATACCATCCCTACAGTCAAGCATGGAGGTGGGTCATTTATGATGTGGGAATGTTTTTCTGCTGCAGGAACTGGCAATCTTGACCATGTAACTAGCATCATGGATTCCCAGAAACTCTTGGCCATTTTAAGGAGGAAAGTGATATCTTCTGTTCAGAAATTGAATATTGGTGATCATTCCAGTAAGACAATCTCAAGCACACCTTCAAGTTAACCAAAGCTTGGTTAAGAAATAGATCCTGGAATGTCCTGGAGTGGCCTTCTCAGTCCCCAGATTTAAATCCCATTGAAAATCTTTGGTGGGATTTAAAGAAGGCAGCACAGGAGCCATCAAACACCAATGAGCTGGAGACTTTTGCACGTAAAGAATGGGCAAAGATTCCAACAAAGAGGTGTAAGAAGCTTGTCAGGATTTACCAGAAATGGTTATTAGCGGTTATAAAGGCTAAAGGATGCTCCACAAAGTACTGAAGCTGGGGGTTGAACAATAGTGCACATGCACATTTATGAACAGTTACATTTCTCATTTGAACTCAAACTTAGGTAATTTCATGTTCTCAAAATTACTCCAAAAATGTGTGAAATATTTTTTGTTTTGAGGCTTTTTATCATGTATTTTCATTAGCCTCGATTCATATCACTATGTTGTCTTTTGAGGTGAGGGGGTTGAATATTTCTGATTGCAACTGTAACACACTGCAGTTTTGCCTCTAGAAGCCCATGTGGTCCTCTGTGCTTGTCAGCAAAGCACAAACGTCCACATTGACCTTCTGTGCTCTCTGTTCCTCCCCAAATGTTTGGATGGTAGCATGCCCTAGGGGGTGGGCAGCCAGTTGACCTTAAACCTCCAACCAGAGGTTTTTTTTTTTTTTCTTCTCACTGAGGAGTTTTTGATTTCTCTCCTCTGATGTCTTCTGGACTTTTCCTTTGTCATTACCACTCACTCCTGTTAAATGCCTTGGGGCAACCGTGTTGTGAAAGGCACTATAAAAACAAATTGAATTGTTAGGACTGTAGGTGACATCCTCAAGTGCATGAAGAAGTGAATGTGCTGATAGTCTTCCATGATGGCAGCTGCAGAATGTTGTGCTCAAGCAACTTAAAGTTGCTAGCCCTTTGTACAGCTTCCACTTTAATGTGGATGGGAGTACAGGGAGTATGGTCTCGGTCCAGCTTCCTGACGTCCATGCCCAGCTCCTTAGTCCCACTGACTTTCAGAGAAAGAGGTTGTTGTCCTGACTCCACTCTGTTAGGAGCCTCACGTTATGCCTGTAGACCTTTTCATCATTGTTGCTGATCAGGCCTTTGTTACTGACACTGAATTTGATAATGGAGTTTGAGCTGAACTCTCTAGCCACACAGTTGTGGATTTTCCTGATGATGCTCACATGGCGGGCTGGTCTGTTAGTGAGGAAGTTCAGGTTCCAGTTGCAGGGGGTGATGCTGGGTTCCAGGTCTAGGAGCTTGGTGATGAGTCTGGATCAGATGCAAATGTTAAATCGTGATTTATAATCTACAAAAAATAGCCAGGTATAACACATTCTTTTGTCCTTGGGGGGCAGAGTGGTTTAGGATTAATGTAACTGTTTTCAGGGTCAGTTGGGGTATTTTAGTATTTTTCTATATTTTTGTTGTAAAAATGTATGTACAATGTTGCTTTAAGCTGTTAATGGAACGAATGTTTGTGATTGATAAAGAGGATGATTTGTTACCTTCGGTTTTTCGCGTAATATAGAGCTTGCTAAGTTTGAAAGAATGTTAATGTGTCTGTGATGTTTGAAGTCTAAGCTGTCAAGAAATTGTAATTCTGTCATGTGGAGAACACTAAACTATATTGGATTAGGTGATCTCAGGTTTCATGTTTTAATGTATAGAGTTTGTATATTTGTGTGGTAGATCTGCTTTGTGTTATATGCTTTGAGGATTTATTTTTTGGAATTTTGTTATTGTTGCACGTTGAACTGAGTTGTACCTGTTTACAAACAGCTGAGTGACTGGACCCCCCCCCCCCCACCCCCCCAAACTGCTTGGCACGGGGCTGCGCGTGATTGGCGTTGATTGTTTGATTGGGGTACGTATGTGCGGGATGGATATAAACTGGATGGCGAGGACGGAGCAGGGAGTAGCCTTGGTATGGAGTGTTTTGATTAGTGCGTATATCGTGCAGGGGAGTTGCTGGAGGACTGGCTGACGGAATCTTCGGCGATTGAGAGGAGCGGGTGTCAGAGACGGACGAGGAAGTGATGGCTCCACGAACCGTGGGGGAGGAAACGCGCGGGCGCCGGGGACGGAAGTGGTGCAGGAATAGACTTCGTGGGACCTTTATGCTGGGATGGTGGTGCACTAAGTAAACGCCGAATCTCCTTGGAGCCGGATGTGTTGTAAACTTGGATTTGTTGAAAGAGCTTTCATTTGACTTTGATCCTTCACGCTGCTTACCTATGTAATCTCTGCTGCGGATTTTGGGGTAATGTGTCTGGTTGACGGATGATGGACTTTTGGCATGCAGTGGAGTGGTTGTTGAATGTGTTTTTGATTTGATATGAGTAGCAATGTGTGGAATTGGAAGTGGGTTTTTATTGTTTGGACTTGTATTTTATGAAATGTTTGAAACTGCTTGATTGGATGTGGTCCCTTCCTTAGCAGTGGGGGTGAATTGGGCTGATATTAGAACCTCACGTGTGGCAATTCAAAGAACCCTGCTGTAAGTTACGTAACTGAAGGGAGTTGATTAAGGCTATAGCCTCCTCAATGGGTCTGTGGCTAGGTCAATGAGACACTGCTGTATCTGAAAAGTGGCATTCAAGGTTCTCCTCCCATTGCACACTGGACAGGGCATTTAAGGGCCCTGGAGGAGTAAATAAGGGAGATTGGAGTAGGAGAGTTGATGGGGCTGGGAGCAGTCTGGACATAACAGAGTAATCTGTCAATGATAGAAAAGTTATTCATTCAGCATTGATTTGATAGTCTTTAATGGTATTCTTTATTCTGCAGTGGTTGTGATATTCTTTCAAAGATATAAATTCACTACTGCCCTTCCTGCATTCTTAGATTGCAGTCAGTGTATGTTTCTGTTATGTAGTGCTTTTGCACATGGAGTGCTGAGCTCTGGGACACTAAGGGTCTGTTCTTTAGCAGAAAAAGGTGCTGAGTGACATCCAGGACTGCAAGAAGCCTGCCTGTGAGCATGAGCTGGTACCCTGTCACTCACAGTGACCCTGACTGCCTTTCTTAATTCCCTGCACTACTGGTCCCCATTTGCAGTTCCCCTACTGAAGTGTTTAAATATCTGCTCTGATTAACCCACACATGTTCCACTAAACCCCATCCCTGGTCTCTAGGCTCTGTCTGCATCCTTGCTTTTAGAGGAAGCATGCCACCCACACTCTGGAATACCAAGCTCGTGCATGTCTGTTCCTTTTCTCAAATTCCACAGAACAGAAAATCTATCCTTTCAAATATTAGGAGATTCCTGCCCTTCATGTGCAGTTCTGTTCCCTTCAGGTTCATTTTCCAACCATGTCATGTTCCCCTGTGTGTACTGCTGCCCATTGTAGCTCCTACCTGTGCCATGCAACCTGGGACAAATGATAGGCTCACTCCCACCCTGCATTGGATGAGTGGTTATGGCTGGATACTTCATCATAGGAGGAGAAACATCTCCTCTGTCATGCTGTACTTTTCTATCCCTACACTAAAGGGCTAACAGCATGAAATGTTTCTGAATCTTTATGGTTTGATTTACCAATAAAAGGCCCAACATTTAATGTCTTGCCTTTTTAGAACCTAATTAGTATTGTTCTGCTCCAAGTAACTTTTTTTCATACTATTTGAGATTTTCCATTACCCTGCCAGGCATGGCAGCGAGCGTGGAGTTCATATAATAAGTGAACTGCAATTATTTAAAAAAAAAAAATGCACTGACTCCAGTCTAAAAGATGACGCTTATGAAAACATGCTCCAGGGAAAAGGTATGAAACTGTAGTAAGCGGTAGTTGATCAGAGATGACTAAGGGTTCTGGAGCGCTTCTGTTTCAGGGGGCTGTGAAGGAAGTCTGTTATCCCTTACTTTGATTTGTTGCCATATTAACATCAGGAAAGGCAGTCAGCTGTAGGGCCATCCAGGCTGCTTCTCATGACCGCTGTCGTGGTGGTCAGGGTCACGATCAGGGTTAGAGAGTGAGGACCATTCCACTGCTGTAATTCCACCGTACACGCATGTAACCAGATGAGCAGCTGAGGGAAACACACCATAGGACCTGTACAGTTTGACCTACAGTGCTCATTACATCCAGCAGTTGGGGATACATCCAAGCTCCTAGACCAGCTTGACTGCGGTCTGCAAGGCCTCTTTAGGAGCCTAGAGGACTCTGCGTTTAAAGGGGCTTTTTGGCTAGAGCTGTGCCTACAAATGAAAAGAAACATTACAAAGAGGCTGGTGGTAACAGTTCGTTGAGAGATGTGCAATAAATGTAAAGCTAGCGTACCTCCAGGCAACAACGGATATGTGATTACTGCGCAATTGTTTAGCCACTAGGCAACAAGATATAGCCGATCCACCCTCAAGCAGAGCTTCCAGTTGAAATGTAACAAAATCAGGGTTGTATGCCGTCAGGCTGCCAAGTCTAAGCATACACCTCTGGTTTGTGGAGGGGGGTGGAGATGCTGGTTCATTTGCACAAAATGTCAGGTGCAGAATCCAAGCAATCCATATTTTTGTATGTTCAGGGCTTATGGAGCACTTTGTTTGGATTGTGCCTGCCCAACTGTGTGGTGAGACAGGCGTATATCTGTCTACATCCATTTATTAGCAATTAGATCATTACCCAAGTGCGTGACTATCAATCATCCTGACTTTGTAAATGATTTTGACCCAGGGATCTCTGCTTTGTGAATAGAGCTGGATGTCACATTGAGTACACAGAGCGGGGATAGCGGGAATGGTGGAGACAAACTCTAAACGGAAATTGTACTGGCGCTGCATGTTTGCTCAGTGTCAGTGCTAAGGTTACAGAGAAGAAAGCAAATGTATTCCCAGGCTGTGCTCCCTGTTTTGGCTTCTCCCTTGGTTAAGGTGCCATCTCCTTCTCATTGGTATGCCATCTGAGCAATTTGGATGACAGAGCCCCTTAGTTAATATGCAGGGTAAAAATTTGGTTGTGTGTAATTTCTCTTTTTGCTTGCAGCCATTCTTCCATAGAAGTGTTGCTTCAGGATGCAGGCTGATGACAGGAACTAGGAGCTGGCCTTGATAGTGAAATATTTCAGCATAATGTGAAGCATTAATAGAAAAAACATGCAGCTGACAATCTGGTGAATTTTCCCAACTGTGGAGCGCTCTCAAAAGGGGCACACCAGCAAAAATGATTTCAACATTAAAAAAAAACAGCATGAGAATATCAAGTCATGAAAAATGGAGACACCGCCTGGATGCAATGGTAAATATTCCTCTTGTATAAATCAGCGTCATAATTGTCTGGATTTTCAAGAAGGTGAGAACATGGGCTGATGTTGAAGGGCCCAATCACACTCTGAAGAACAATTGACGGTTCGATTCAATTCAATTTTATTTATATAGCACTTTTAATATGAAGCGCGGTCACAAAGCACCTTACATAGTCCTGGGCCCACAGTCCCCAGAGAGTAAGCCAAAGGCGACAGTGGCAAGGAAAAACTCCCTCAGGAGGA
>JAACJT020002042.1:0-13147 GCA_009936485.2 Gymnarchus niloticus
TGCTGCAGCATTTTGCACTAGCTGGAGTCTATGTAACAACCCTGAGTTACATCCAGAAAACAGAGCATTGCAATAGTTCAATCTAGAGCTGATAAAAGCATGAGTTAGCTTTTCGGCATCATCGAAGGACAACATTTTCCGAACCTTGGCTATATTCCTTAGATGGAAAAAAGCTGTTTTAGTGATAAAACATTTTACAGGGAAGATATCATGTGCTAAATGACTCAAAATATCTGCTCATAGCTTCAGACGTCAACAAGGAGAAATTTCCAGGATTTTAATTATGGGCTAACTTTCTGTATGTGTGTCAGCAGCTTTAACAAAAGAGACACAGCGAAGCCACGTGAAACAGAATTATGAATGGAAGTAATGTGACTTTCTACCAAGATAATTATCACTAATTGTTTATGCTTTTTTAACTAGACAAAAGAACAAAAATACTAAAAAAAAAATTAAAATCTGTTCGAAACAAAACAAAAATGACAACTCTGAAGTAAATACGTATACTGCCTCAAAATGAAGAAATTTACCTACTTAGTTTTAAATAACATCAGTCGGCTTCCTAACCAGTTTGACTGAGACCAGCTTCTTTTTCCTGAACCTTAACAAAATGGCTGCATGAAAACGTTTCACCTGCCACGTTTTATTTAATTACACATCGAATACAATCATTTCTAAATGACACCACGTAACTGCAGTAAGTCATTAAACATCTACCTAGCCACAAATTCATATTGGTGTCTATTCATACAGCGATATTTGACAGTTGTTGACCATTTTATCTTCTAACTGGGTCTTGGGATAACACCTGTTTTTTTTTACAGTCTGTCCACCGTTGATCCCTCATTCTACAGTATAGTACTACTTCTAGTCATACTAATAATAATAATTATAGCGATGCTGATTTCAGTGGTAAAAATATACTATATTTGAATATATAAGTGAGCTAAATAAATAGGCATTGCCTTGATATTTAAAAGTGATATTACTTAATTTCTTTGATCTTTTAAAAATCCGTTTTTAATACTCTCTATTTCAGAATAACAAATCGTGCGACAAAGACCAAAAAAATTGAAAAGTGACGGTCACACCTCATTTGGCAGATGGTGTACCAGACTATGAATGAGCAACTTTCAGAGGTCAAACACAGCAAGTCATCCAAATGCTAGGAAGGATTCGGGCATAAAAGATCATTGTTACAGAAAGTAGAGTCAGCATCGCAGTCACAAAGTGAGAATTTCCATTGCAAGCAAAGGGGTAAATCAGTGTCACTACAGGCTGCACAAACAAACAAACAAACAAACAAACAAACAAAACAGTACTGCAACATGCTTCCTTCACGAGTTTCCATCCCTCTGCATATATATTAGTTTTCTGATGAACAAATCAGGAGCCTTTGTTTTTAAAAGAGCTATTCCCATTGGAAGCATAAACTGATAAAAGTTAGTATGTTGTCTTGGATAAGCTACTCACTGTCAAATTCAATCCAGGCGTCAGAATATAATGAAATGCTTACAGCTTCTGCATGTAAAGGTAGGATCAGATCTGTCTGTAACGTAATCTTGAGACCTCAAAGCAACATTGCTGTACAGAAATATTATTTTTCCCCATGAATCGTACAGTGAATTCTTGCTTTGTTTTACTGTTGATATCCCGTTCTAATTTTACATTTGGTTCGGTTCACTGTATCGCAGTTCACTTAAAATGCTTGCATTATCAGATGTTTTCAGATGCTGCAATGCAATTATATTATTTATTCGAAAACTCCAAAACTATCCAAACTTTCTGGCTCAGTGGGTACCTTTCAATTTGCAGAAGACAGTACGACTCATAAATCTTTCTCTAATTTCTGTCATGGGGGAGATGTTCTCTTCAAGCCTGTGGGATTAAAACGCTGAATAATTGCAGACAATGCTCAAATACAAAATTCAGATGAATTGGTCTTCCACTTTCATTACCGGGATCAAAGCAGGTCTCCTGACATTATTTAGATAAATGGAGTCACTCAGTACCACTAACTGAGTCTTTAAACATGGTAATTTCACTTTTGAAACCTTTTACTGGAAATATATATAAATGAATAATCTCCAAGGGATATTAATGTTTAATAAACTTATAATATACTGATAGAGGTCACTGTTGCCATTGTGATAAACTTACATATACACTCACCGGCTACTTCAGTAAGTAGACATGCTCGACTGCTTGTTAAAGCATATATCTGATCGGCCAATCACGTGGCAGAAACTCAATGCATTTAAGCATGTAGACAGCGTCAAGAGGGTCCGCTGAAGTTTAAACCAAGCATCAGAATGGGGAAGAAAAATGATTTAAGTGATTTTGAACGTGGCGTGGTTGTTGGTGCCAGACAGGCTGGTTTGAGTATTTCAGAAACTGCTGACCTTCTGGGATTTTCACACACAGCCATCTCTAGAGTTTACAGAGAGTGGGCTGAAAAAGAAAAAAAAAAAAAAAAACATTCAGTGAGCTGCGGTTTTTGGGGCAAAAAGGCCTTGCTATACGTCGGTAGCCATGGAAATACCTTATTCTATAACCTTACTGTATTTTATGTAGCTGCAGTTTGTGCTCAGGTTCTGTTTTGAGTAGAAAATATTTGATATGTAATATCTGATAAGCTAATTAAAGTGATTAACAAACTATCTGTCAGTTTTTATAACTTTCGGCTTTATCCACAGTATAATATGTAATGTTTTATCCAACTCTACACAAAACTCCTACATACGTTACACAGGACAACGATTCCAGAATTCTAACACCGAATTTTCACATTTTCTTATTTAAATTAACGATTATGTCAGGAGTTCTACCTGTTGAAGTATTGTGGACTTTATGTTACCCATCGTCGCCGTGAATTTATATTTGTACAATTTTTATGGCGGTTTAAACATACTTTCCAGCGACTCCTAGATTGTGTGCATCTGGCTCATTTGGAATGACACACAATAGTTCAAAGTATTACCGATGAATCTTTTCGCCGCAGCTCGATTACCGTCTCTAGCTCAAACATTTGAAATAAACATTGACATGATTAACAGATGGGGTATTGTAACACAGATACATGGTAAAGAGCACAATATTTTCTTTCTACAGCAATTCTCCGTGGATCTCACTTCTCCAAGAGGTGATTGTAATAGATTTTGGTGTTGGTCTCTCATGGTCTCTCTTAACGAATGTTTCTGTCCTCTCAGAAATCAAATGTGCTCGGTGAGTTCTGGATGGTTTTGCCCCACAGTGAGCTGTCAAAGCCCTCTGGTTCTGCTGCATTTTGAGAATGAATTTAATAAATAAGATAAACTGCTCCCACAAGCTGTAAGTTATGTCGACCTCCTGGGTGTCAAATTCAAGTGCATTTGAAGAGCAAAAGCCTGATTTATTTATTTATTTGTTTCCTCCCCCCTTCCTGAAAGTCAGAGATACTTACTGCCACTCAAAGCTGTTCATTGCTGCTCTCGATGATACTTAAATTAACCACTTGAGTTTATGAACTGCAGCCAGGGGGCAAAATCGAACTGCTTCTAGACAATCATAAATCTTCTATTCTTACTGTGTCGCAAAGATCAAAAATATCTATGATGTACATTTTTAACTATCACATGCTGCATATCGTTCAAAATTAATATTAAGCTGTGTTATGATGGGCCTTCCTAATGCTAATATCACACACTTTCACTACTGAAGGGTTTTTCAAAGCCAAAAAGATAAGCTATGTCATTTCCGTTCGTAGCTGTGAGCATTTGAAGAATAGAATTATTGTATCGAAGTTGCCTTCTTATTAATGCAAGATTCTTAAACTGGCAATTTCAATATGAATAATGACTTTGCTCCTTCCATAAAAATAAGAAAAGGAAAACAGCGCTCTCTGACATTCTTCATTTACATAAGCATATAAGAAGCTTACGTTTTAGGGGCTATAGGCTTAACTTGACACAATTATTATGCTCTTGTTGTTCACTTTTCATTAGAATATTCAAATTAGTTCTCTACGCTTTCGTGAAACATTGGACCCAACTCTGCTCCCACGACGGCTCTGCTAACGCATGTATCTGAGGACGCACACGGGCAACTCAATTAATTCCTGCCAGATTTCCAACTTTTTTAATATGTTGTTCATTTTGTGCTTTCTCAAACGTTTTTGGCTTTCCTTTGATTGCTGCATTGCAGTAAAATATATTTATTTGTACATATGTATCGTTTACGCATACACACTTCATGGATATGAGGATATAGTTTTGCATTACCTTTGCACATGGCTCAGTTCAGCATACGTTCACAGGTTCCGTACATAACACCTATAGAAACAATCCTGAAGGCCTGTGGAGGAATCTTCTTATAGCGATCGGCTCATATTACTCTGCAGCTCCGAATGATATCGTTCGAGTTTCAGAAGGTTTGCGATAATAGCAAGTTTTCTCATATGTGCCAATCCTGCCAAATTCAGTTTCAGTGTTTTCAAAATTGTCACAGAAATACCAAGAAGAGCATTCTGGCTCGCAGAAGTGATCAGCTGGCACGTTGCTCAGGTGGAAGCCTGGGCTCACTCAGAAGAATGCCTTGTGCTTGTGCCAGGTATGCTGAAAACCGTGAATTATACTCAACAGTTTGAAATTTCGAAGGAGAACATTTTGGCTAACATGGGCCCTGTTATGTCTGATGAAAGACACTGGATCCAAACGCTGGATCTCAAAAACCGCATAAGAATGGTTCAGCGTCGTTTGTTGTGTCATGATTTGAGGATGGTTCTCCGTGTTCTGTATCAGAACACGGAGAACCATCCACCGTTAAAGGAGCACTGAATTCTGCTTTGCACCAGAGAATTATGCTGGGGAAAATTAGGCCATTTGTCTATGAGCTAAACCTAAAAGGCGGCTTGATCACATGGCAGGAGGATGGGCATTTTTATATAGACATCGGGTTTGACCTGGAATGTGCAGCACAAAGGTAACAACTTACTTGTGTCCCCAAGAATGAAGTGTAACTGTCATTCAGAAGTTTTTCTTTTTTTTTTTTTCCTTTTAAGAAATGTATTGAGGCTTACATCGATCTGTCCATCCATCCATTTTCCAAACTGCTTAATCCTTTTTCAGGGTCACGACGGGACCTGGTGCCTATCCCAGGCGGCATAGGGCACAAGATGGAGGACCCCCTAACAGGGGAGAAGCTTACATGTAAAGCTTAATTTTCAATTTTTGAATTTAGCGTGCGTTACTGAAAAAGTGTGATTCAGTTTCAAGAAAAAACAAATGCAATGCAGAACAGACTTTGAGCCAGACTGTTCAAGTCCCAGATGTCATTTCTGTCAGTTACCTATCCACTTACCCAGCTCGCACATCATTATAAATTTTATTGCTGTTATTTATGGTATATTATAATGTATAATGATGATTCTTTTGGCTCTTGTAAGAAGTTAATTCCTCATGCCAGCTGCCTTGGAAAAAATTTTGCATTTTTGACAGAAAAACCACTCTGCATTATTTCTTGATGTAAGTCTTGCAACTATTTTTAATAAAGGACCTCAAAACACAACAGTTTTATTGTGTAGGTTATTATATTTATGCCAAACGTAGCTGATTTGCATAAAATTTGCATGTTACGTTTCAGCACAAAAACAATCCTAAGAAACACGCAAGCTAGTTTAGAGATGTCTCAGTTAAGAACCTGCAGCATTATCGACATTCAATTTCATGAAGCTTATGCTAAATATATTTTAATTATTATATAATTTTAATATATTTTATTTTAATGTATGTGAGCCTTAACCATTGCCACAAATTAAAGAGAACACGTTTAATGGAAAACCTGATACAAAATCACTTACATCTTCAATAATTTTGTGTGCATATCATCGAGGTCACATTATTTCAATGGTTAAGAAGAACGGAAAAGACAAGTCCTGTTAACGAAAATGTAAGAGGTTTTAGTTAGTTCCAATTCCGTCTAATATGTCCCTGTGGAGTACATTATAAGACAATAAAACTGGTATATACATATGATTTTTCCTAGTGAAATTTAAAGAAACGTACAATAAAATTAATAGAAATGTACGTACATTATGTGAGTTTAAATAAATTGTATATATTTAGAAATATTCCTATTTGAGAATTTACTATTGAAAAAACAAAACATTTTATGTCTAGTATAAGGTCTGCTTTTCTTTGGCTTGCCCTTTCTAAACTTTTCCAAAACTGAATAACTGTGTTTGCATCCACAGGGTTTCCAAGGTCACTGCTGTGACTCTATGTAAATGAAGACTCTTTGAGTTCCCAAAACAATGTGGGAGACGGACAGTAAGCTCGCTCGGTGTTGTTCGTTTGAAGGCTTGCGGATACATTTGTGTGTTCACTGTCACCGAACACGCGTGTAACAGAAGGGTTCCGAGCAATTCAGTGACACGGAATCATTTTTAATTTGTGCTGGTTGCCTCGTGAATCTGCTATACTCTTGTCCCCTTCCTCGCTAGTCAAAATGTTAGTTTTAGGAAATAAATTTTAATACCAAAAGGATTTCATTTCACTGCTTAAATCATAAATAAGTAATACTTTTGGAGAAAACCTTTTACAAATAACCGGTGTATCACTAGCTCATTTACAGTAAATGTGTCAGTATGACTTCATCACTCTGGTCTTGTCATGTCACTGCAGTATATATGTAGTATGTATTTAAAACTATATAAGAGATACATGAACATAAGCTAGCTTACAATGTGTGTCCAGCTGTGAAGAGGTGGAGAGCCGTGCCTGCTTCCCCCCGGTGTGTCCGCCTCCCACGTGTTCCCCTGTTCTGTGCAGCCGGCTCGACTGAGCGATGTAACATGTCAGAAGGAGGTGGCTAGTCCCTCTCTGTGGGCACCCAGCCCATAGCAGGCATTGGTGCAGAAAGCCCAGAAGTGGACTCGTACGTCCGCCGGGCCTGCTCAACACCGATGGCTAATGTGGCATAACGGTAGCACCTTGACCGGGACCGATACATAAATGGGGAAGATGAGGGATTTAGGATCTCTGTAATGCCTTCCATTGTACAGTAAAACAACAGGAAACAGTACATAGCCCTGGTGAAATATTAGTTGCCACTGTAAACTTCTCAGAATAAATGGTCAAATTCCAGTTAATCACAGTATTCTTTGTTAATTGGATCCGTGTAGCTTGAGTTTGATTACTTGGCCTCGATGAGGTTATGCAGTGAAGAGGTGAGTATTTAATTCAGAAAGTCGTAAAGTTACTTATGGGCTTTTTCATCGTTTCATTTTATTTTATTGCTAGTTACATAAAATTTTATGTTTCAGAGCTGTTAAAACAGCTGACGATATCAAGCATAGTGTTATACTGCGATTTAAAAACTTAAATGACGCTGTATGTACAAAGCAGCAGAAAAGCGTGAAATGATTATAGTGGAAGACTGAAGTTTCATAAATGATTCATGACAAAGAAAACCCAAAACAACAATAAGAAGGAACACTGTCTTTCGGTCTTTACTGTCATTTTTAAGCGGCTTAATTATTTATTCACAATCCTACTGTACGGAATACAGGAACTTGCTGTCAGCACTAGGCGTTCATCCAGTAACATCTCACATACTCTGAATATAGATATTGTAAATATGATTCTATGATGGTATCGTTAAACTAACCTGTATTGGGAATGTGTCCTTTTTTTAACTTGTGTGATAAGTGCCTTATTACTTCCAGGTCATCACTCAAAGATCCATTGAGTATAAACTCCAGTCTTAGCAATGTTCGATGTTGCTTAGCGACGTGCTTATGAATTTAGTCATTAAGCGGAAAAGGGTAACCGATATTTTCATTCAGCTGAAAATCAGTTGGTTTTCTGTTCAGGTAATAAAAACAGTAGATAAAAAGTCATTTGAAGAGGGGTGTGTGTGTGTGTGTGTGTGTGTACTATGCAAAATGATCATATTTTCAAATTTTAAGATACCGTTTTTTAAAATCCATGTTTCATTTATGCAAATAAGCCATTCAATATGATCACCTATTATTATTATTATTATTATTATTATTGTTGTTGTTGTTGTTGTTTTCATCATGCATGGACGTACTGCTCATAATTCAAGACTCAGAGAACTGGCAAAAGTCACTTCAGAATATCACAACCCAATAGTATTGTATTCATGTTAGGTCAGATAATTTGTCCAAAACTGGCATGGTGTCAGAGATAAACATCTGACAGAAGCATATAAAATTACAGGCTAGTCATTGTTATACGCAGATCTGTCTGCTATGGCTGAAAGACTCCGATTCACTTGGCAATGACATGATTCTGAAATCCAAAGGATGCTCTTTGATCAACTTTTATTCACCTTGCATACATGGAAGGAAACTCCTTTGGAGAATGATTGCCATCTATCTATCTATCTATCTATCTATCTATCTATCTATCTATCTATCCTTTATGATTTTTTAAATTTTTTCTTGCATGAAATAAAATCTGTTTCACATCTATCGGTGTATCTCATAAATTATCTACATCTGAAATCATTTTTTGCATTAAGCGTTCCTACATTGATTGGGTGTTAATTATTCCATGCATCTGGTTTTTGACCAGCCTTGCCCATTATTAATTCTACATAGTACAATGAATTGTGTAATACCAAAGGCCACCTTTGGTCATACAGATGACCATAAATAACCTGTAATACCATTTTTCACTTGACATTAAGTATTTAATTTAACTCGGATGACCAGGCAGTGACCTGAAGAGTAGCCGCTTTGTCTGTGTTTGTGTCAAGAGTTGATCTTGTTTTATTGCAGGCATTGATTGCGTCATGTGTATTTAAATGTTCAAACATAATTAGCAACAAATCAAACAGATACAGCAAGCAAAAATCAGACTTTCAAAAATTAGATTAGTATAACATTTTTATACATTTGCTTGGAATTATTATGACATTTCCTGCCAGCGTCAATTTTCATTTTATCCATCTCACTTACCATCCAACAAGTTTGCTAGAATTGTACTCGTGATTTAATCAGATTGTGCTGCCATTTTGCTTCTTCTCTTTTTAATTTTCTTCTGTGTAAAAGGAGGCACCTTTTCATATGCATTGCATCCTACTTCACACGAGAATTTCACCTTAGTGTATCAAAAACACCTCTTTCATTGCATAGATGTTCATATTTCATCCTTCAACAGCAGCAAGTCTATGATGGCATTCCAGTCTTTAACGGCTGATTTCCATTTATTTTCTGCCTACTTATCATTGAGTGCAATGCTTTACTGGGTACAGGAAGTCACGCCATGAGCAGCCCCACAATAGTATGAATGATGCAAACAGGAACGTCTCTGAAATATTTAGCGAGGCCTCATCGAAGTGTATACAACATTGTTGATTTTACCCCCATTTATGAGTAAAGATCTTCATTAACAAAAAGTGTTGATTAACATCAGTGTAAAATAAAGCACAAAACTAATTAAATGACTCTTTTTCGTCATGAGTATTTCTGAAAATGAGAAAACGCCCGACACTTCTTGACGGCACACTTGCTGAACTGTGTGCGAATTAGCAACCGATTAAAATGCAAAGCAAATTCTGGAATTATCCAAAATATATTTTGTCTTCAAATACCGAACAAGCATTCATACCAATGTTTTATTTACAAATTTTCTTATTCTATTTGCCTATTGTTTCATGACTCCTCTGAGTATTTGCCTTCGGAATATAATAAATCATACTATGTAAATAAATAGGGGAGAAAATATTCAATAATTCATAAAAAGACAAGTACACAGACTACCATATGAAAATAAGCCAAGCATACATACATAAACAAACTAGAAAGAAATAACCTTGAGTTTGACTAGCAAGGATTAGTTTTTGTTTTACCATTTGGACCCTGATCCATTGAGCTCGAATTTACATATTGTTTAATACCTGACAGCAAGCTGTCTTGCGTACATTTGCAGTCAAAGATCCATAAGGCTGCGGTACTCCTTTGCAAGCTGCTGCACATCCACTACCGTACGGCAACTTGGCAAGGCGGCCTAGAGCTGCTAATTAGCGCCTTACACATAACCCAAGTCTGGGGACCAAATGTCAAAGCGAATGTCCTGTTGTTGCCTTGCTAACGTCCTCTGGGATACCTGAGAAGAATTATTTTTTGTATTAGTATTTTACTAGCTATTAATCAATCAGCTTAATAAATGGCTTTTCTGATTGCTTTAACTTTCCTCACGGAAGGTCGCAGTGTTTTTTTTTTTTTTTTTGCTGTGTTATTTTTTTAAATTTCAGCCCACATCCTGGATTTTTACGTTTCTTAATGTGATTCTGATCTGATTGCAGTGGTGTCCCCAAATTCTATAGCTGTCATGTTCTTGGCCATATGAGACCCAAAACATTCTAACTACATTCTCTATTATACTGCAGTGCAAAAATCAAGAAACATATTTCAATTTTAAACGTGCAAAAGCATTGCTTTGTTATTTATTAATAATATTTAAGCTTCCAAACATAAATTCCCAAATGAACCCAGAGCCCTCCGAACTTAGTTTCATAGTAAATTATCCAGTATGGTACATGTGGATTTAAATTTGATTGATTGTATGATTTAAATTTTCTTGCTTTATCATATATATTTCTCTAAAATATCACTGTTTTTTTTTCTTCATCTGCTGAGCATTTAGATTATGGGGGTATTATTTATGACATAGAAAAACTGTCAGTATATTCGGTTTAATTGGTAGCAGAGCTGGAGTTGCTAAAGCTTTCTTGCGGTACGATAAATATGGCAAGCAGGTCACTGGTAACGGTAATGGCCAGATGGAAAAGATTCACCTGGGAGACCCACAGGACAGGCAAAGGCTGGTTACACACAAGTTTCCAGGTTGCATATTTTAACACCATTTCATGCTTCGTTACTTGGATTATTAATCACCACCATCTCTTGAAAAAAGTTTCCAATAAAAACACGATCGTTTTGCATGTTCGCCCATTTTTCGTGATATATACATTCTTTTTGTGGTCGTATTATCAGGACTGTCAGGATTGTACTTCCGTTGCTAATCCTCTTGAACGGCAGGGTAGGTGAATTACCATCTACCCACATATCCAGAGTGCGTGCAAGATGACCTCACCTTTTGGGAATTGTTTGTATTTTCATGCATAAGCAAATATGAGCGCTAATATATAATATAGTAATTGATTGTAGTGTAGAGTTGTATACAGGAAAAAAAAAGCACACAGTGTTGACATCTTCTGGAGGCCTGTAACCTTGAAATAGAATAAAGCTTTTCATTTTTCAAATCTATGTCAAATGAATGAGAAGAGTGATGAGCTCACCAAAATTATTGAGGAGGTCCAATGAGAATTAGTTGCCGCAGTAATTAGAACGTGTCCCATCAATGGAATAGTCTATTTTTTGCCCATCTCACCTTTTCAGTAAATTGACCTTGGCCTAAAACTGACCTCATTTTACAAGTGTTTCACTTTTTCAAAGAATAAAATCAAAATCAATGTGTTGTAATTGCATGCATTTTAAGCATCCCCCATAGCCAACTCCATAGTTCAGCTGAGCAATTTTTATATGCAAACAGAATATTAAAATCTATAATTGTTAGCTGCAATTAGACGATGGCGTTGTTTATGATTTTGGGTAAAATTCTCGTTTTTGGTTGTTGCTGTTTGTTGCATCAGGTGATGTTGAAAGAGCTTCGCTTCTACATGCCTGACTTTCTTGTGTTGAATTCCAGCTTTAAGATCATTATGTATCAAGGCAATTTTGAACGATTTTTTTTTTTTATGTAGTAGAAGGATAAGAAGACCGTCTACTGTACAGGAACGTAGACGATGTAGGGGGTCTGCATGATGCTGGCTTTATCTTGTGGTATTTATGACTCCTTTGTTGGTGCTGCAGGATTACTTGAACATTAACTTACAGTCCTAATTTGAGAAAAGGCCAGATGTGACATTATCTATAGGGTGTGCAAGTCGACATTCAGGTGTTACCGTGTCGTTGCCATGCTGTAATTATGCTATATGCTTGCAAATTATTAGGTTCTCCTGCTGGCCAATGAGAAGAGCCCGTTCCTCCAAACAGCAGATCGGGCGGCTGCTGCTGAATAGAGGCTTGCAGAAGACACAGTCTTCCAAGGGGATCCATTACTGCTCTGCTAAGCATCAGAAAGGCTAACGGTGGTATCATTTTGGTGGTCCCGGCATCTCAGAAAGGGCCACTCCTCCCACCCAGTCGGTTGGATTTCTGTGGTCAAAAGCGCCTTGTTAATGAAAGAGTTCAGAAGACAATGAGCAAGACTCATTAACAGCTCAGAACAACAGTGGCGGGCAAAATGGCTTCTCTCTGAATGCACAGTTTGTCTACCCTTGAAGTGGCTCCACAAACAAAAGTGGGCTATGCTAGGTAGTACCTTGGTCACTGTGTGTGTGTGTGTGTGTGTGTGTGTGTGTGTGTGTGTGTGTGTGTGTGTGCGAGTAACACATGACTGCGGCTACTTGTCCAACAGTGGAACAGCATTTAAGTTTCCTATGAATGTCTTAAACAAACTTCTCCTTCAAGTCATGTCCCTAATTTATAAGCTTCATTGACACACCGTGACAAATGCAGAAATAATGATTTAAAATAGAATCCCTGCCCTTTTCAAAATGACATGCAATAGCGATGTCAAGCTTTGTCAAGGAAAAAGAAGATGACTATTACCCTGCACTCTGTTCTGAAGCCTGACACTTGTCACAAAGGCATCTGACTTAAATCAGGGGTAGGCATTTCTGGTCCTACAGGGCCAGAGTCTTACAAGTTTGAGCTAGCACCTAATTTATACTCGAAATACTAGGTGAAGTGACTTGCTATTCAAATAATGACTTCAATAAAACAATGACTTCAGTGAAACAGCCAGCAGAACTGCCATCCCGTGAAATCTGGAACTGCCCGATCCTGATTCAGATTGATCGGCACTTGGGTCAAGTTGCGGTGGTTTTAAGCGTAACCTAATGTTGTGAGAAAGCATGACTACATCTGAAATAGTCACTGACGTACTTCAAGGACACCTGCATATATGTTTAAATATGCCTCTGGGTATTTAAATATCTATGAGTTTGGGCAGGCTCCGAGAGGCGGTGGAGGACAGGGCGGCCTGGCGTGCTGTGGTCCATGGAGTCGCGAAGA